>JAIUZE010045751.1:0-73598 GCA_022085475.1 Heliosperma pusillum | reverse complement strand
AAACGGGTTAAGTATCATCCCACGTTCACACCTATGTATATAAAATAAATAAATTGTTTTCCTCTATACATAATACATATGCTTTTATTTTATTCTAGATGTACTTGACCCATCTTGCTTAATCTTAAAGACGTATAGTGTCGTCTTAAATAAAATTTTGTGACATTTATTTAGATTTTGGGATTTTAGGCCGTTATTATTAGGTTTATACAAATTAGCATGTTGAGGTTTTTTTTCATACTTTTTTACATTTGGGTCTTATTCTAGGTATTGAATGGTATTATCTATATATTTTAACTCCCATCCATATTAACTTTAAACAACTATTAATATATTTTTCTTTATTTCGTTGTATTTGAATGTAGAAATTTTTTATTTTTAATTAGCTTAAGTGAAAAACAAATCAATGTAATCTTCTTATTTTTTCTATAATATACAAGTATTTTTTAAAATTTTAGTTTGTGAGTTTTTATAAGCAAAATCAGATTTATTTAAATGATTTTGATTTTCTCTTAGCATCGTCGGTGTATTTGAAGATAAACACAATGCTCCCTAAAAATGTTTTGGTTTAGCACAAGGATTGGCTACTGTATATCAAATTCGTAAGCACTATATTCACCTTTTATTTTAGAACTAATAAAAATAATAAAAAAAAATATTATATTTTTTCTTTCAAATTAGTATTAGCGAACCCGTGCAAAATTGCACGGGTTTAAAACTAGTTTATTTTCATATACCAGTAATTGTTATAACTTTTCATAACATCATTAAATTACAGTTTCTATTTATCACTCATGTAAAATATTCGTTTCTATTAGTTTATCGTAGGTACCTCAATGATGTTTTAAATACATATAAAAATTAAAAATATTTCATATAGACTATACGTAGAGGTAATACCTTATGAGATTGAAATGTTCCAAATAAATCTCTAAGAGAATAACATGTGTAATTGAAACTATTGTAAAATACAAACTTGAATAGTTTTTATATCACTATTATCATTATGTGTATACAAAGGACTCTAATTTCTCGTAATTATAAACATTGCAGATTAACAATTAGTATCAGTATTAAATTTAACTTAGGAGCATCATGTCATATATATATGCCAGATTATACAAAAAATTGTCAAAGAATGTTAATTTATTTAGTTACATCGAGGTATCAACAATTAAATGTATTGTGTGTGCACACCATGACAAATATTTATGACAACTAAATAATATCATTGTCAAAATGGTTTCAAAATTTGTCAAAATTTCATGTGAATTTATGAATGTAAACATACAAAATCATGTGGCATTATTATTTACCAACACTTATTAATTAAAGTGATAATTATGATTGTCGTGATGAATATGATAATATAGTGCAGAAAATTACGCAAGATTTTCAACAATAATACTCTTAAAATTAACAACTATGAAACATGTGATAACGATCATGTATTTATCAAATCATAACTAAGTGAAACTATAGTGTTAAAGTTAAATGTGAACATTATGCTATTATTGAATAAAGATGACTAAAAATTGGGAAAAACAATGCATATTAAGATAGAACATTACACCAAGATGATAAAATTCAATAACAAAAATAGTTAGATTTACTTACGAATAAATATGGCAAATGTAATAAAATTTAGATCCGGAGATTAGAAAACCAATCATTGATCCTTTAGAAATAAATCCAACAATTGGTGCATCAATTAACCCGTGACTTCGGTTAGAGCGTCGTGATGATAACGTGTTATAATATATAGAGAATGTGGTAGAGATGTGTGTATTTCTCATTAGTACAATGGAGTATATATACAAAAATATGAGTAGAGGTTATGTCATGGGAAAATAAAAGGACTAGTCTAGATACATCTTCCATTCAAAGACATTTAAAGGTATCCTTAATACATGTGCCTCATGGGCATCCACATCAAGTTTTCACAACACGGTTATATATTTTATTAGATAGGGAATAGGGAATTGTTTAGTAGGCTTAAGGATCATCTCCATTTACTCAAAAAAATGGAGGTCCATTATCTTTCAATGATCTGGAAATGTAATTCTGGATAGATCGGGGGTTGTAAAAACACTTTAGTAGAAAAAGGTAAATAAACAAAATGAATTATATATTATAATATATGTGTATTAGAGAGGAAATGAAGATAAATAAATGAAGAGGATCCAAAATGAAATCAATCATATATATATATAAAAGAAGCTTTTTTCGAGGCACGTGATTGACTCCAAATTTATAGAAACACTTGAGAAAATAAATAATTATATAAATTCTAAAATAGTTTACCTAATTAAAAATGAAATATAACATGTAGAGAATATTATATATAAATAATATATTTTCTAATATCTTATATATCTCATATTCTTAGAAAATATTAGATACTATAAGATATTAGAAAATATATTATTTACTCAATATCTATCTATCTATATTACTTAGTAAAACTTTTTTCGAGCGATATTAGAAATTCCAACTTTGAAGTTTAATTAGTCAAAAGATAAATAAATATAATATGAAGTTTAATTGGAGTAGAATACCTCAATTCTTCATCGTGTCTACCATCTAACATCTCTTGTGTCTATATATATATATGTGATTATATTCCATCTTGCATATCCCTATATTGTATTTGAAATATTCCTCCTTTATGTTTTTATTTACTTTGTTCTTTTTTCTTTCAAGTGAGACATAATTATTATTGTTATTTTCATTGACACCCGTTAACTTAATATACGATGCAGGTATTGTGCTACGAAGAACATATTGAAGATCACATGCCCAGTGATGTTAGTGAAAATTGACGATACATGGAGATTTAGAGACTTTCTTATCATAAGATGATTAAGGGTAAGATAAAAGCCTATTACGTACATTAACATTGTTTATGCTTTTTTTTTAATAAAAGAACGGGTATTTGTTTGAACTATTTTTCAAAAAGAAAAACAATTTATATTTATATTACTTATTAATCTTAACATGCGGCAGATTAGGTTGGTGAGATTACAATTTTGTTTGAGGGAGGTTTAATTCATCAGAGTAAAGTCACTCGGATTTTTTTTGGTGCTATGTAAAGTCACTCGGAATTAATATTGTAGAATCTGCAGGAGAACAACAGACTTACTTCATCATGAAGGAGAAATGGTAAGACAGAGCATGCTATTGAAATGCAAATTGACGGGTTTAGTGGAGTACCCGAGAGTTTCATTCTTCAAGTTTTTTATTTAATTCGGGGTATTCGTTTTAAGCTTTAAAGACGGGTCAAGTAGTATGAATGAACAAAATAAAAACAAAATGCATAAACAGAAATAGCAAATTTATCTTATATGGGTTACGTCGATGACAATTTAATTATTTTTTATTGTTAAGACGAATACATCTGTAAAAAGTGCGAATAACTGGTAGTAGGATTGAGGATGAACAAGCTATTTATTCCAATTACTAAAATAATGTAGTTACGATAAAACAATGGACAAATAGATATTACATCTATAATTTATTCTTAGTAATAATTGTATTTGTTTAATTGTCAACGAGTACAATGTATAACATTTTCCTGATATATCTATATGTACTAATAACAACATATAAGCATAGTTCTGGTGATGACCTAAGTTTACTGATTAACATCGTTCTTGCCTATCTATTTAGCACTTTAATTCATCAAAAAGAAGTATGATAAAGATAACAAAAAACTCATCTGTCTAATAATTATAGTGGCATTTCCATCCCAATGAGTAAATAGGTTTGTGACAACCCTCGCGAATGCGGAAATATAAAACATACAAGCATGTGAAATAATATGCGGAAATACGGTATTTTAAAAACTTTTATACATGCAAGATAGAAAATACGAGGAGTGTCATAACATTACAAACTAAGTACGGAATATAACAAAGAGACGGGGTCTCTCAAAATGTTAGCAAAGAACAAGTGTTTAGCAAAACTAGCAAAAATCGTCTAGAGGTGAAACTTCCAGGGACAACGCCCGCTAGCTCACACCCGAACCCCAAAATATCATAGCCAAAAAGTCATCAAAACAAGCAACCTGTTCATCCATGAAAAACATGAATGCCACAGTCAGTGGGGAGTAACTCCGGGTTCTCCCAGCCATATCACATTAAACGTACATAGAAGGAAATACAAAAGATATACATGTGAGATACGATAAGGATAAATAGGCAATTCGTTAAATAATGATAAGAGTATATGGAATACAAATCCGAATCCATCATGTTATTCAAAGACTCGGGGAAGACACTCTTAGACAACCGAATACGCTCACTAGGGCTTGCATCTCACCGTTAGCGGTATAAGTTTGATAAGATTGAGACTCGACAGACAAACCAAGTCAAGTCATACGATGATCACGAAGAATCCAACATAATATCATCCATTCACGAACCAAGACATTGACGGTGTCCAATCATGCAATGACCATGAATAATATCATGAAATCACGCATTCAAAGAACGACGACTCAAAGACGACAATCTCACGGTAAATGAAACGCACTAGCATCGTGTACATGGCAAGTATGATTAAAAGGACATCCACGGGATCACATTTCCCGGAACACATACACGATGCTACATGTCGTATATGTAGACTAATTTCCCCTGGTAGAACGACGATATAATAATCCGTCCTAGTCTAAAATTGGCCAGACTCTGGAATAAAACCATTTTCCGGTCGACATGCGATAAACATTAGCATCCAAGACTCGGTCTTACAAAGAAAACGCCGAGTAACCAAATTCGGTAGATCAATTCACGAAAGAGGCGGAACAAGAGCTAAAGCCTCATAACAAGCGGTACGCTTACAGCAAAATAACACCAACTCGCAAGTACACAACATTTGACGGCCGGGCGATTCACGCATAGCGTTCAACTCCCAACAACGTAGTCGATGCCCACTAACACATGCATTTACGCAGTAGGGCTACCTCTCCGTTCCGACATTCCAGCCTTACGAACGGGAAGGTAGCCAAGGGAATGAGAGTACAAAGCACAAGACAAAACAGTGCTCAAACCGTAACATTTGTAAAAACCGACTCAAAGTGGAACATAGCAAACACCGTCACAAAACATGTGATACAAGCGAATGAAATATCATATATCCAAAACATGAATATTATAAGTCACTACGTAAAATTATACGATAAACGGATCATGCGAACTATTATAAATAACGAGTTTTAGAAAATATATGAGAAAAACACAGCCGTGTTCCAGGCCGGTCAGGAGGGAGGCGGCCGGTACCCCGGCTCGGAGCACAACTACACACAAAACGCAAGTTTGGAAACTAAATAAAACAAGGGTCCACTTCAAACAGTCATAACTAGAGTTCTAGATATGAAAATGCAGAAATTCTAAGTCGAGGTGATAGCTTATCCTCTTACGGTTCTAACGAATGGTCACAAGCCCAAAACAAGCAAGTAACGAAGGAGATATGATCATTCTACGAAAAAGGGTCGGTGCAGTGAATTCCCAGCCGGCCACTGAACCGGCAGCCGGTCCTTCGGCCAGAACTACATCCTACCCGAGAACAACATACACACGGGCAAGCATTGGCAAGGTCTCAGAGAGTAAAACTTCTATCAACGATCAACAATCAATAATCATCATCAACAATCATCAACTAACAACAATCATCAACAATAACTCAATTCCTAAGCTTACTAATCATATTATAAATACGAATTCTAACATAGAAATCATATAAAACACGTAAATGATATCGAGTAACCCTTCACCGTTACCTTTACGCGTCTTTAATCGATTCTAAACCTTCCTAGTCTCCAACTACATACAATTAGATAATAAAAGATGAATATCATTCACCTTGAGAAAGACGGATAATTTAAAAAGCGAGAAAGACGGTAATTTTATTACCAATACGGATAGAGGAAGCTAAGAGGGGAAGAATAAGACGAACTTACGTGAATTCCAATAAGAAACGAAGGAGATACGGTGATTCAAATATGGATCAAAATTGGAGGCAAGGGTTTTTGATATTTGCTTAAGGAAGAAGTAAGGGTTTTGGTTTGTGTTGAATGAAATAGATTAAGGGAGTATGAGATATTTATGGGAAAAAGTCAACAAAAGTCAAACTCGCCTTAAGACGGGATTCTCATGGAATTGAAAGTCCATAGACCTTAATTAGACTACTCTAATTATTTACTAAATTACTTTTTAATTTAGATTATAATGATCTATGTAACATGCATGCAAATATAAAGACATTTATATAAGAGAAGGAATTTCCTCACATTGGTATGGAAAATATAAGGGCACAACAAGAACTCCTTCTTGTTGATCTTGAGCTACAAATATGGTTGAACACAAATAATCTCCAAAGTAGAAGATCTCCTCTTAGTTGCACCCAGATGAACCAAACAATCTACCCTTATTATTAACTAGATAATAAGATAGATAATATACTACTAATATTAGACTATATTACTACACTAGTAATACTTAGGAAATATTAGTATATGAGAGTTGTAGTGAGAAGATGAGTTTTGAGAGATGAATGATAAAATAAGTAAGAATAAAGAAGTGAAGGAATGAACAACAATTGCTCTCCTTTTATAGCCAAGAGGGCCGGTTATTTCATCACAAAGTGGTGATGATTTCTTCTTATTTTATTGCCATGTAAGGTGGTAATGTGTTGTAGTGAATAAAATGATATCATGTTAACTATTCATGTCATAAGCATATGTTGCTTATGAGTATGAATAAAAACAACCAACATCACCATTTGACTTCACCACAACCGGCCATGTGAGCCACAATTTGATCCATTTTGATTTTTGATATTTGTCCCACAAATACTTATTAATCATATGCTTAATTATCTTGTATAATTAAGTGTTAATTTGATCATATAACAATTATAGGACACAAATAAATGAATAATATGTACTTAACATTTAAGTAGTGTATTTATACCATTATAGCGATTATATAATGGGTTCCCACAATGCTTAGTTAATTTATTTTACAACTCTTTGTAAAATTTTAATACTAATACTCTATCTCCAAAACCTCAACTAATTTAGTAATTAAACGATTAATTACTAAGTTAAATCTTATTTAATCGTATTAAAATAAGATATAAATTTATTAGTCAATTATCGCATAATTGAAAAATAAGCTTAATCGAATTTGAGTTCTCAACTCATTTTCTAATAATTAACTCTCGTACATATCAAATATATGTAATGTACTAATTAACTGTATCGTATACAAATAATTAGTTACTATTTGGATTTCATCCTTTAGGTGTGACCGAAAGGAATCAGTTGATCACCGCCGTCAAACGACAATAACGTCAAACTCTAGTCAGCCAACCGTTATTGATTTACGTTAATCAAATGACTAATCATATATATATAGTCAATAAATATCCCAATTATATTCCATAATTAAGATTATTATGTGCGCACTTTGTGGAGGACACCTACTCCAACAATCTGCCGCTTGTCTGACACAAGTGTGCGTCACCGATTCTCTGTCTCTTTATCACATCCCCCACTCAACGCAAGGTGTCTTTCAGGTCGCACTTGCGATTGACAATATCTAGAGTGGTTTTCTCGATAGGGAGAGTAACTGTCTGACCGGAAAATCTACCATAGATCTCTTTCCGAGCGTGGCCACGCATTTACAGTAACTTCTCCTCGAGTGGCCTAAAGATGTTTTTACCCAACGGGGGTGGACAATTCCTGTTGATCCATCTACTCTGTATGATGCAGATCACCATGATCCAGAAGAAGTCCATCGGCCTCCTTTTACGGCACGACCTAGAACATCAACCAAAACCAATCGGAAACTGCACCGACTCAGATAGACGGTCGTCAGTCAAAAGAATCGAGTTATAGGAATAAGATAGAAGACCCTGCCACGACCAGGCATCAAATAATTGATTTAAGGGTCTCTACTATGTCACTGTCCGACAGAGTGTCATACAGTCTGTCTATGTAAACGACCAGTCATCTCCATGACCCCATGGTGCTGAACCAACCATCGATCGACTTACAATCTAGTCATTTCAAAACGTCACCTCATTTGAGTGACTAGGGACAAAATACTAAGTTCGTCCTATTCACTTGAATAGGGTCCAACAATCTATTCGGATAAACAAAGTATTAAATTTAGTCAAACTAAATAAAAGAGTTTAAAATAAAACTCGAACAATGAATGCCATTATCATATATGAAATAATTAATACAACATTCAATTATTACATGTTACATAATCTAAAGGAATTCTGGCACACGTCTCAATCCCATTGTGACGACATGACCATCATGCTTAGCCTTTGATAAAGGCTTGGTTAAAGGATCAGCAATGTTGTCATCTGTCCCAACCTTACAAATGTCAATTTCCTTTCTGTCGACGTAATCTCTAATACATGATATTTCCTAAGTACATGTCTAGACTTGTTACTAGACTTGGGCTCTTTTGCCTGAAAAATAGCCCCACTGTTATCACAATAAATTGTGATAGGATCTTTGGCAATAGGGACTACTGTTAGTCCTTCCAAAAACTGCCGAATCCACACAGCTTCCTTTGCAGCTTCAGACACTGCAAGGTACTCTGCTTCTGTTGTAGAATCCGCTGTAACGCTTTGCTTGAAACTCTTCCAGCAAGCAGCTCCTCCATTCATCATATAAACGTAGCCGGATTGGGATTTCATATAATTCCCTATCTGTTTGGAGGAACACTGGCACTGTGAACCTTACACGTAACTCAGTCTGCCTCCAAAACACTAAGAAACGAATCCTTGGTCCTTCTCAATACTAAGGATGTTCTTTACGGCTATCAAGTGGACTCTCACCTTGGTCGCTTGGTAACGACTTGTCATGCTCAATGCATATGCAACGTCGGGACGAGTGCACATCATAGCATACATGATTGATCCAACAGCTGATGCGTAAGGGATCAATTTAATGCGTTCAATCTCCTCGGGTTTCGTAGGGCACTCTGACTTGCTCAAAGTGATCCCACTTCCCATAGGAATAAAGCCTCTCTTAGAGTCTTTCATGTTGAACCGATCAAGAATCTTATCAATATAAGTCTCTTGACTTAATGCTAGTATCCTTTTAGATCTATCCCTATAGATCCGGATACATAAGATGCGCTGGGCCTCTCCTAAGTCTTTCATTTGGAAATGTATTCCTAGCCACTCCTTTACAGAAGTGAGCATTGGAATATCATTCCCAATGAGTAGTATGTCATCTACATACAAGACTAGAAAAGTTACTTTACTCCCACTAAAATTCATGTATAAACACGGTTCCTCGACGCTTCGAGTGAAACCATTTTGTTTAATTACATGATCGAAACGATGATTCCAACTCCTGGATGCTTGTTTAAGACCATAGATGGATCTTTTAAGTTTGCATACATTCTTAGGGTTTGATGGATCTACAAAACCTTCAGGTTGTGTCATGTACACTTCCTCTTCTAGAATCTCATTCAAGAAGGCGGTTTTGACATCCATTTGCCAAATCTCATAATTATGAAATGCGGCAACCGCTAAGATAATCCTTATGGATCGAAGCATGGAGACTGGGGCGAAGGTTTCGTCATAGTGAAGACCATGAACTTGGGTGAAACCTTTTGCCACCAATCTAGCTTTGTAAACATCATTATGTTTATCTATGCCACTTTTGATCTTATAGATCCACTTACACTGAAGAGGTCTTACCTCCTTAGGTAAATCAACCAAGTCCCATACTCCCTTTCAACGAAGTTACATCCGTCATCCTTTAGGACACACTTGTCCATGACGGATCTCAACCATGAGTCCTTACCCAAGGTTGCAGCGTTTGATGATGTTGACATTATGCGAATATGGTAACTACAACAAAAAGAAATATATAAACATTCATTGTTAATTTACTTGAAAACGTTTTAACAAGTTTAGCATTCATATAATGACCTCTCACTAAATTATATAAATGATTCCAAGACCCATCTTTAAATAAAAAATAGTCATCGCATGCTACCTTTATCTAGAAATGGTAAGTCATTACTTGACTAATTCTACCCTTAGTACTCTTGGTTGACGGATTTCAACTAAATCCATCCCCTAGTCCCAAGATAACGCTTATCTCGTTGAGTCCAATCCAATTTTAGCTTGTGATCGTATCACCCTACTTACCCGAGGTAAAAAGGGACCCACGAGCGTGGTAGCCCTAATGAACACGGGATTCATAGGTGTTATTAATTGGTAAGGCTAATCTCAATTTTTTTAAACATGTGAGAGATCTTTTCAATTTAGTTATTAATTCCCTATAAGTGAACTAAGTCGGTGAATTGTGAATAACGTTGAATTGACAATAACGGTAAATAAAATGCATGTGTGACGATTTTGGCATGAGCGGAAATAAAGCAAGCAACCAAGCAACGATAAAATCCTAGTATGGCCACCTAGCTAATCAAATTAACTAGATAATTACAAATTCGGAAACCAACTCCTTGGTCCCTTGCCTCTTCACTTGGAACTCCTTCCAAAATGGCACCGTCTTGAGGGAGTCACCGGTCTTCATAAAAATAATTACAAATATACAAATATACAAATTCATATTATACATTTATTCTATAAAATAAAATTATTAAATTATACAAACCGGCGATACGAGATCGCAATAAAATTACAACCAAACCGTTATTCCCTTACATTACGGGTAATAACGATTAAAAATAACTAGGCCATACTAGGTACAAACTTTGCATAAATTATTAAATAAATGACATTCATTCATTCAAACATAAATAAAATAAATTGCTGCAAAATTCATGCCAAAATCGTCCTAAACACATTCATGCTCATTGTAGCTCGATTTTTCGGGATTTATTGATTTTTAACCATTAAAAATCAATATCAACATTTAAATCTCATTTAAATTCAAACTAATTAACTAAACTGTTTTAGAACTCAAAATTAGTCACTACTAATTTTGTTGGTCATTAATTAGATTGATTTGATTTCATTTGCTAAATATTACGGTTTAATCATAACAATTATGAAATAAAACCAAAATAAAATATAAACATCATAAAATTTGAAACCAAAAATTTTGTACATTCTGGAACATTTCCAGGAACTATAAAAATAAAAAATATTTGCTCAAAAAATTTAAATTAATTTCATGAACAAATAGCTTTGTATTTAATGGTTTTATCAAATAAAAAACATTAAATATAGTAAAACAGTGAAACAAATTATGAAATTTCACCAAGATGATCAACATCAGAATGTAAAATGTACCAAAAATTTTCAATACCAGAAAAGGACGTTTCAATTTTATGAACATTATAATCTCATATTATCGACTTTTATCGTATAAAAATCAATGAACATGCAATACATAAGTAAAAGTCACAAAATTTTACATACAATATGTCAATATGTAATGCATGAATGTGAGATCATATTAAAAAATCATGGCCAGAATCAACATGCAACTATTTTTAGTTAACTTTTAACTCATAAAATGCATGTTAACTCGGTTTAAACGCCAAAAATCAAAATAAATAGCAAATCAATCCCTAAAATCACGAAATTTGACCACAAATATTTTGAGTTCAGTAGGTATACATGTACCAAAATGTTTTCCGAGAATCGTATTTTAACTTAAATTTTTGATTTATTAGTTATCTTATAACTTTAATAAAGATGTCCAAAATGAACATGCAATCTACAAGCTAGCTCTGATACCACATGAAAGCCCATAAACCTTAATTAGACTCCTCTAATTATTTACTAAATTACTTGTTAATTTAGTTTATAATGATCAATGTAACATGCATGCAAATATAAAGACATTTATATAGAAGAAGAAATTTCCTCACATTGATATGGAAATAATATGGGCACAATAAGAACTCCTTCTTGTTGTTCTTGAGCTAATAATATAGATGAACACAAGTAATCTCCAAACTAGAAGATCTCCTCTAAGTTGCACCAAGATGAACCCAAATAATCTACTCTTATTATTAACTAGATAATAAGATAGATATTATACTACTAATATTAGACTATATTACTACACTAGTAATACTTAAGAAATATTAGTATTTGAGTGTTTTTAGAGAGAAGAAGAGTTTTGAGAGATGTATGAAAATAAGCAAGAATGAACTAGTGAATAAATTGAACAACAATTGCTCTATTTATAGCCAAAAGGGCCGGCTATCATCATCACAAAAGAGTGATTTTTCTTCTTATTTTATTGCCATGCAAAGTGGTAATGTGTTGTAGTGAATAAAATGATTTTAGGTTTATTATTCATGTCATAAGCACATGTTGCTTGTGAGTATGAATAAGAGCAACCATCATCACCATCCACTTCAAAATGACCGGCCATGTGAGCCTTGTTTTGATCCATTTTGATTTTTGATATTTGTCCCACAAATACTTATTAATCATATGCTTAACTACCTTGTATAATTAAGTGTTAATTTGATCATATAACAATTATATGACACAATTAAATGAATAATATGTACTTAACATTTTAAGTAATATTTTACCATTATATCAATATATAATGGGTCCCACAATGCTTAGTTAATTTATTTTACAACTCCTTGTAAATATAATTAACTAATTACCTCTATCTCAAAACCTCAACTAATTTAGTAATTTAACGATTAATTACTAAGTTAAATCTTATTTAATCGTATTAAAATAAGATATAAATTTATTAGTCAATTATCGCATAATTGAAAAATAAGTTTAATCGAATTTGAGTTCTTAACTCAATTTCTAAAAATTAACTCTCGTACATATCGAATATATGTAATGTACTAATTAACTGTATCGTATACAAATAATTAGTTACTATTTGGATTTCATCCTTTAGGTGTGACCGAAAGGGATCAGTTGATCACCGCCGTCATACGACAATAACGTCAAACTCTAGTCAGCCAACCGTTATTGATTTACGTTAATCAACTGACTAATCATATATATAGTCAATAAATATCCCAATTATATTCCTTAATAAGATTTATTATGTGGCGCACTATTTGTGGAGGACACCTACTCCAACAGTTATCACTTAGTCAGGAGTCTTATATAGATAAGATTCTTGAAAGGTTCAGCATGACCAACTCCAAGAAGGGGTACCTTCCAATGATTTCTGGGATGCATTTGAGTAAAGCTCAGGCACCCAAGACATCGGAAGAGGTCGAGCGCATGAGTCGTGTTCCTTATGCATCAGCCATAGGATCGATCATGTATGCCATGATATGCACACGTCCAGACATGGCATATGCATTGAGTATGACGAGTCGGTACCAAGGCAATCCAACTGAAACACTTTGGATGGCTGTTAAAAACATCCTTAAGTACTTACGAAGGACTAAGGATTGGGTATTGACTTATGGAGGAGATACTAAGCTATGCGCAATCTGTTACGCGGATGATAGCTTCCAAACGGATCGAGATGACTTGAAATCTCAATCGGGATTCGTCTTTACTCTTAATGGCGCTGCGGTCAGTTGGAAAAGTTCCAAACAAAGTGTTATAGCAGATTCTACAACTGAGTCCGAGTACTATGCCGCTTCGGAAGCTGCAAAGGAAGCTATATGGATGCGTCAGTTCTTACAAGGACTAACCATAGTTCCTAGTTCGAATGACCCAATCACCATCTATTGTGATAATAGAGGTGCCATCTTCCAAGCTAAGGAGCCTAAGTCTAGCAACAAGTCTAGACATGTACTTCGGAAGGCTCACATGATCCGAGATTACGTGGAGCAAAAGGAAATAGTGATAGACAAGATTGCTTCGGATGACAACATCGCGGGCCCTCTCACTAAACCGTTAAAATATGATAAGCATGAAAGGCACGTTATTTCCATGGGAATTAAACGTGTTCCTGAGTTGTAACAACTGTTTCTATGGATTAGATGAATGTCTCTTTTTCATATACTATTAATAACATCATCGTATTGTTTCATATTTTGTTTTTCATGTAGATTGTACGACAACATTGAACGCCACAAAGTGAACTAAATTACATTATATTTGTTTTGGTCCATAATCGCCCAAATGAGCTGATAACTCTGGCAATTATATTGTCAAGTTGATTGATGGTGGGTTCAACGAGCCATAAGTCAAATGGTTGACTGATCGATCATAGATACGAGTTATAAAGATACCTCGTAGGACATCGTGACAACGTTATGGAGTCCTAAATGTTTAAAAACATTCGGTGCCAGGTCATGGATTGGACGTCCATAGTGTTCCTAGAGTCGATTCTTTTAACTATCGACTGTCTCTTCAGATTAAGGCAGTTTTTGGGTGACTTTGGTTTCTTTCTCATGGTCGACCGTAATAGGAGGCTAAGCAGATTTTTACTGGGTCATTTCATATTGTGCTTGTATCTGCAGGATTCGAGTTGAAGAAAATATCCAACCTTTATCAGGTTTTGTTATTTCTCAGGGCCACTCGAGGAGTTGTAACTGAAATGCATGGCCATGCTCGGATAATGATTCGTTTATCAGTTAAGTTACTCTCCTATAGTCGGGAAAACCACTCTTGATATAGATCACTTGTAAAATACGACCTTTGTGAAATACGGACATTGGAAATTGTTTTCATTGAGTGGGAGAAATTTTGGATATGAGAATCGGTTATCGCACATACACTTGTAAGGACAAGTGGGAGATTGTTGGAGCTAGTGTCCTCCACAGTTAGTGTGATAACGTGTATAAATCTCTTACAGGTTCACAGGGTATACTTAGTATTCTTATCAGTTGATTAACGTTTATCGATAACGGTTGGCTTGCTAGAAGTTTGACGTTATTGTCATTTTAATGGCGGTGATCAACTGGTCCCTAAAAGTCACACCTAAAGAATGTGTTTGATAGATATGATTATATGAAAAATATAATCATATTGATGCCTTATATGACTAAAAGGTTAGTCGATATATATGACTAAAAGGTTAGTCATTGTAATGATGATACGATTATTTAATACGATTAAATAATACTAGCTGAGACAAATTAAATGTTAAATCGTAATTGAATATAAACTGTTATATCTAATTAATGTATATAATGTAATTATTTAATTCGATTAAATAATGTAAGCTTAAACGAATTAAATGTTAATTCGTAATTAAATATAAACTATTATATTTAATTAGCAAGTTATAAATATACGATATTTATAATTGACGTATATATTATACGATATTGTCATAATTAATGATGTCAGACCGGTATTAATAAATTGACTACAAAATGTTGTATGAACTTATTAAAATGTGACAAATGACAATAATAATACATACACATATTATACATTAAATAAATAAAAGAGGGAAGACTCCTATCTTGACTCCACTTCCTAAAACAAGTAAAAGAAAAAGAGGGAAGACTCCTCCCTCTACTCTACTACTAGTTGGACGGTCCAAATAGGAGAGGATGTGACAACCCTCGAAAATGCGGAAATATAAAACATACAAGCATGTGAATTATATAGCGGAAAATACGGTATTTTAAAAACCTTTATACATGCAAGATAGAAAAATAAGAGGAGTGTCAAAATATTACAAACTAAATAAAAAATACCACAAGAGACGTAGTCTCTCAAAGTGTTAACAAAAGACAAAGTAATTAGCAACTAGCTAAACAACGTCTAGAGGGGTTTCATCCAGGGACAACGCCCGCTAGCTCACACCCGAACCCAAAATAGCATAAGCAAAAAGCCATCCATGCAAGCAACCTGTTCATTCATGAAAAACATGAACGCCACAATCAGTGGGGAGTAACTCCGGGTTCTCCCAGCTATATCACATTAAACGTACATATAAGGAAATACAAAAGTAAAGTCATGCATATATAGATATCCATGTGAGTTACGATAAGGAAAGATAGGCAATACAATATATAATGATAAGATCATGTGGAAATCAATTCCGAAACCGTCATGTTATTCAAAGACTCGGGAAAGACACCCTTAGGCAACTATATACTCACTAGGGCTTACATCTCACCGTTAGCGGCATATACTTGATAAGATTGAGACTCGACAAACAAACCATACAAAGTCATTCAATGATCAATCATATAATCATTCATCCAACCATACCAATATATTGACGACATCTCTCACGGTAAATGAAACGCACTAGCCTCGTGTACAATAGCAAGACAAGCCAATGGAAGTCCACAGGATAAGACGTTTCCCTGAACCGTATACGATAAGACGTTTCGTATACTCATGACCCAGACAAACAAATTCACGGGATAAGACGTTTCCCGGAATCATGTACGATAAGACGGTTCGTACACACAAGACTCTAATCCTCTCGGTAGGACGACGATAATAATACGGTCCTAGTCTAAACCTGGCCAGACTCTCGGGATAAGACGTTTCCCGATTCGACATGTGGTAAGACGTTACACATCCAAGACTCGGTCAATCATAGACGCCGAGTACCCCAAATTCGGTCAACCTTCACGAAAGAGGCGGAAAGAGATCTATAGTCAAAAGTCAAGCTAGTACGCTACATGCAATAACACCACCTAGCAAGTATACAACATTTGACGGTCGGGTCGACCAACGCATTGCGTTCGCCTCCTAACAACGTCGTCATATCCCCACTAAACATGCATACAAGCATCAAGGATACACCCCATCGCTACGACATTCCAGTCTAACGAGTATAAGGTGTAGCCGGGAAATGAGAGTTCAAAGCACATGATCATTAGTGCTCAATTCATAACATATGTAAAACCGACTCGAAAGAGGGATATATCGAAAACCGTCATGAAACATGTGATACAAGCGAATAGAATATCATATATCCAAAACATGAATATTACAAGTCGTTACGTAAAATTATACGATAAACGGATCATGCGAACTATTATAAATTACGAGTTTTAGAAATTATATGAAAAGAACACAGCCGTGTTCCAGGCCGGTCAGGAGGGAGGCGGCCGGTGGGCCGGCTCAGAACACAAGGCAAAACCAAAAATCATAGAAAACAAAGAAATGTGCTCCAGGCCGGTCTGTGGACCGGCGGCCGGTGGGCCGGCACAGAGCACACTACCAACAATCCAAACCTCACTACTGAGGTGGTCCAGGCCGGTCGACCGGCTCAGAGCCCCTATACAAATTTCACATAAGACTTCAACATTGTTACTGATGTGTTCCCAGCCGGTTGGCAGACCGGCGGCCGGTCGACCGGACAGGAACACTCCTTCATCCGTGAGCTTCCTTTACATATTCAATCCATTTCAATTCTCATAAATCAATTCTAATAATCATCAACAATCAATATATATCATCCATAATCATCATATAACCACATTCATTAATCATAGCATGATTTCTAGTCTTCCTAATCGCATTCTAAATACGATTTCTAGCATATAAACATGTAAAACACGTAAGTGATACCGAGTAACCCTTCACCGTTACCTTTATGCGTCTTCCCTACTCGTCAAGCTTCTCTTCTATAAGGAAATAGTCTTTGTCGGGATCTTGGAGGTCGCCACCTACAAATAGATCGTAAAAAGATGAATAAAGTTCATCTTGAGAAAGACGGAAAGCTTGAAAAGCGAGAAAGACGATGATTTTAATATCAATACGGATAGAGGAAGGTACGGGAGGAAGAATAAGTTAAACTTACGTAAATTCTATCGAGTAACGAAGAAACTACGCCAATTCTAAGATCGATATTCAAAGAGGAAAAGTTGCTTAAGGAAGAAGAAAGAAAGGTGTGTTTGATTTTTTGTGTTGAAATGAAATATTAGGTTAAGGAGGGGAGTTGTGTGAGTTATGAGAGAAAAAGTCAAAGACGATTTTCAAAGCCAAGAAAGTCAAACTTGACTTAAGACGGCTTTTTCATGAAATCTCGCAGAAATTCCAAATACGAACTCGGAAATTCTAAATTCGACTCGAAACTTAAAATTATAAATTAAAACTTAAAATTACTGA
Source organism: Heliosperma pusillum (assembly GCA_022085475.1). NCBI lineage: Eukaryota > Viridiplantae > Streptophyta > Magnoliopsida > Caryophyllales > Caryophyllaceae > Heliosperma > Heliosperma pusillum. The sequence continues at coordinate 55,610 of JAIUZE010045751.1, read as the reverse complement.
AAAAGTTTCGTAAAATATTTCTACTAGAAAAATAGGGTACATTTCCGGGTGTTACAGAGGAGGAGAGTTTTATATAAAGTCTTCTTCTCTACTTTCTGATCATCACAATTACTTTCACAAAAATTAGCAGTAATTTTTATTCATTCTAGCACAAGCAAAGGCATTTCTCAGAACATCTTGGGTGTAACGATTAGGAGAATATCGATCTCGATATTTGTTCTTAGACCATATTGCTAGGACCGGAGGTTGATTCTAATCTCTATGTTTTATATTATGCATTTCGTTTATGACTCGTATTTCATATATTATAATTTCGTTATAATCCTTAAATTTCATGTTGAAATATACCGATATTTCCCACATGAAATGAGGCATTTCTTCACAGAGATACCTAGAGCAGGAGTTGACAGAGTCCCGGGAGGAGAGGGCTCGTCTGTTGAGGGAGATGGAGGCCATAGATGCTGAGATCGCCGCTCTTGAGACGACTGTAGTCGAGGTGGGTGGCGATGAGGATTAGTTGTCCTTTGTGTTGTCGTTGACTTGTACATTTTGGATTATTTTTGTACACTTGGATTTTAACTTTATCTTGGGCGAGAGCCCCTAGTTTGATGTATATATTTGCGTGCCTTTGTTGTTGGGTGTTCCCTGTTCCTGCAGGTTAGTCTAAAACAGGTTTGGCAGGCAACGGTTTTTGTCGTAATGCTGGCGAAATTCACATAGAATTCACATAGAATTCACATAATGTACATGTAGCATATTAGTGACCTAAACTGGCCCAAAATAAAAGAGTGCCCAAAAATGCACGAAAATGACCGGATAGTAAGGAGGGCTACCCCCTAAAAAAAAATTTTTAAAAGAAATGTATAAGTGTAAAAAATCGTAGAAATTGCCCAGAAATGAGCAAAAAAATGACGACCGGGCTGTAGGGAGGGCTACCCCTTAAAAACAGAAACTAAAAGAAATGTGTATGTGTTTGGAAAAAATGAAAGAAAGAGGAGTGAAATGATTCCCCTAAAAAACTGAAAGAAAATGAATAATTGTGCTCATTTGGTTGGCATGTCGTCTTCCGTCTCGAAAAACGAACCCAAGAAGGATTAGGAAATCCTAAATATTGGTAGTTCGACGTATTGCCGAATGCACATCCTATAAGAATAGGAAACCATATTCGGACGTAAGTTATGAAAGATCCAAAGCTGGAAATTGTGACAAGAAGCCTGGGGAAGAGGCGCAGCAGGAGCTACGACTCTTCGAAATGGCGCAGCTCAAGCTGCATCATTTCCGAGGTTAGTCCATCCTCGATTAAAATTATGGGAGAGCGAATAGTATAAATAGAGACGTCGGGGAAGCTATTTATTCACACAAATCTTCTTCTATCTTCCGTCTATTACACAAAATTTGTCCCTTTCTTGAATAAATAGCTGCCATTGGAGGATGGGATCCGGAAGATGTGCCAGCTATACCATAAAATTTTCAAAACCATGGATGACTTTGAAAACCGTCTCAAAGAGTGGACGAATGAGTTTAAAAATGTTGAGAAACACGAGATGGGTGCTTTAAATCTAGGATCGATCTTGTGTCTAAAATTAGTGAAGGTTGGGAGGCCTTTCTTGGATGCATGTCTTGAGTATGGGGACCCGAATTTGCATGTGTTTGCCTTTCTTGGAGGCGATATTTTTCCCTTTCTTGAATAAATAGCTGTCATTGGAGGATGGGATCCGAAAGATGTGCCAGCTATACCCCTTAGCTCCCAAGGATATAAAGGACCTTCGAGGATTGACCAAGGCTGAGGTAGATCGTTATGTGACCTCAAAAGGCTTTCGTATATACGACTCTATTGAATGATTTATAAATAGGGACGACCATTCCATATCATTTGTTGCGAGACGTAGGGCCTTTGGATTTTGCCTACTTCATTGCTATATCTTCCAAGGTCATGTTGATAAGGAGATGAGAGGGGATCCTCTTTTCCTGAGCCTAGTAGAACATATGGAGCTGCGAATGAGCCCGGCATGCCTTTGCTAAGGAGAGATCCTTCTTGGCCTGGATAAAAGAAAGGCGAACCGTGAGTTTCCGTATCTGGGAAGTCCCATTATTTTGCAGGTAAGAACCTTTCTCTCTTTTTTGTATCTCAACTTTTTGTCTCCTTTCTTGGCTTAGATAATAGCATGTTGTTTTTTCCTCTTTCCTTTTTCTTTTTCTTTTTTTTTTCTTTTCGGTTTTTCTTTTCTTTCTTTTTTGTTTGCTGCAGATATGGCTGATTGAACGGCTGCGGTTGATTGAGCCCCCAGTTAATGTGCCAGGATATCGTGCTCGATCAATTGCTATGAGGACCAAGCTCTACATGGTGGCTATTGCGAAAATAAGCTAAAGAGTGAAGGTGGCCCACTGATCCGATGGATCGTGCCATGGTGGCATATCAGGTCATTCACTTGAGTATCATCTTTGGACTCGACTCGGTTAGTTTGCATTCCTGGCTTGGAATTTATGATATGTATATTTCCTGAAGAGATTTTTGAGGCAAACGGGCCTTAAACAGAAAATACCGAGACTTGATACCGTTCCCCAGGCTGCCTTGGAACATACTACAGAGTCTTGTCGAGAATGGGCCACTAGGTGGGCTCAAAGAATCATGTGGTATATACCCGTTCCAGTTGGGTCTTTATGGGTATCTGGCTCATACATGCAATGGAGAAAGGCTAGTACCCCCAAAGAACGTGAGAAGCTGAGGAAAAGCGAGCCTTTAGATTACAAAATAAAGTGAAGTTTTTGAGGAGAACAAAAAGTATCTGACTGAAGGGGAAGAAGAAGCCGGATTCCTAGTTGTTCGTCCAGCGAAGAAACCGAAGACAACTCCTGCCGTGAGGATGGTGGTAGATAGGAATGGTAAGGCTAGACCGCGGGAAAGACAATTGGTGATTAGGTCCGAGATAGCACAAGAGGCCCGGCTCGTGGTCGAGACAAGAAGAATGACAAAGGTGACAAAGGCAAAGGGAAGATGGAAGAATAGCCTTAGTCATATTATACTATTTATTATTATTTAAGTTCTAATAAATGGCGGGGTTTTTAGAATCCTAGCCTAGTTTCTATTTCATCATTTATTTTATGTATGTAGCGTATTATTATTATTAACTGAATAATGAATAAAAGATAAAGTTAGTTAAGAAACTGATGAGATTTTCCTTTATTATTCTTATCGAATTTCAAATGCAAATGCAGATGTCCTTCTATTTATATTTAAAATAATGACGGGTTCAATCCTGTAAAGGATTGCCTACGTATTCATAAAAAATGAAATCAAACCATGCGCGTAGTTAGAAAAAATGTAAAAGAATAATTATTCGAAGCCAGAGCTTGTAATGAACTTAGAAAAAGGTAGCATGTGATTTTATTTACTCCTAAAAGAAGTAAAATTCAGTTTATTTGATGACATGAGGATATCCAAATGTCAAAATGCAAGAGCATAACGACATTAATTTTAACTGGCCAGGGGCCGGTTTTATTTCGTGTCGCATGAGCGGCACGTGGGTCACGCGAGGTGCCTTTGTGTTTTTCGTTTGACCTATGCTAAGGGTAGTACCATTTCAATTGGTCTAGGTTGGTAGGATTAGCGGTCTAGGTTGGTAGGGTTAGCGAATTCGTTCCCATCTAAGTCTCTAATTCTAACAGCACCCCTGAGAGTATGTATTTGACTAAGAATGGTCCAGCCCAGTTAGGTTTGAATTTTCCTCGTGGATCAACAGGTAGGAGAGTTTTGACTGTTTTGAACACCAAATATCCTTCTTTGATGTTCCTGGACTTAACCCGTTTATTAAAGGCTCGTTTGATACGTGCCTGATATGTCTGTACATTATGTAATGCACGCAGTCTACGCTAGTCCAAGAGGACAAGTTCATCATATCTATCTTTCTTCCAATCAGCTTCCGGAATTTGGCTTTCCAAAATAATACGTAAAGATGGGATTTCCAGCTCTACTGGTTGAACAACTTTCATTTCGTAAGTCAAATAGAAAGGAGTGGCCCCAGTGGGGTCCTAACTGAGATGCGATAGCCCCATAATGCGAATGGTATTTTGCTTGGCAAATCGCGGTAATAGTCGATCATTTTCTTGAGAATTGTGACGACATTTTTGTTAGCTGCCTCTACCGCGCCATTAGTCTTAGGTCTGTAAGTTGAGGAATGATGATGCTTGATTTTGTATTTGGCTAGCAATTGCTCGGTCTCAGCCTGGAAATGTGATCCATTATCACTGATGATTTCATGTGGACAAACATATCGACATATGATGTTGGTTTGTATGAACTTTGCCACATTTTTAGCATTGAGACTCGTGTAGAATGATGCTTCAACCAATTTGGTGAAGTAATCGATAGCTACCAAACTGAAACAGTGACCTCCAGTTCCGGCTGGGGCGATCTTTCCAATGATGTCGATTCTCCAAGAAAAAAAAGGCCAAGGAGAGGTCATGGTGTAAAGCATCGAGGGAGGAACATGCTGCACGTTCTCGAAGATTAATCAATTATGGCAGCGTCTGACGTACTAAATACAATCTGACTCCATTGTCGTCCAGTAATATCCTAGATGAGTAATTTTCTTTGCCATCAAAGGTGCGCTCATGTGAGGACCGCATTCTCCATCATGAACTTCTTCCATTAATTTTTGTGCTTGCGAACGATCAAGGCAACCAAGATGACACCAAGAGGTGTTCTTTTGTACAACTCTCCTTGCATGAGGAGATATTGAGAGGCTAGGAGGCGTATGGCGCGTTGTCCTCTCTTTTTTCTATTTCTGGTGGGTATGTACCATTAAGTTTGAAGTTTAGAATGGTTTTGAACGAGGATTCCTCCGGGCTATCTTCTTCATCCGTAACCTGGTACACACAGGCTGTTTCTGACCGCCGTTTGATACATAAAGGCATTTCGATCATGTTGTCTGGCATATTGATCAAGGCTGCAAGTTTTGCAAGAGCGTCTGCGAATTGATTCTCTTCGCGAGGTAAATGTAGATAAGTTACTTGATCAAAGAATTGGGTGACCTGATCTATCCTAGCCAGATAGGGTGGTAGACTTTCACTTCAAATTTACCATGATCCTGTAACTTGGTTAATGATCAAGGAGGAGTCTCCAAAAACTCGAAGGTTCTTAATGCCTAAACTTTACTGCTTCTTGTCACCTCAAAGTCGAGTTTGACAGATAGTGGTGTATGCTCACCATCAGGAGAAAAGAGCAATACTCCTACTCCAAATCCTCTTAAATTTGATGCGCCACATCAAAATAAAGTCCCAGGAGTCTGCACAAGTATGTAGTATGTTCTTGTCTGGAAATGACCACATGTCTAATGCTTGGGCATCGTTGATAGGTTTATCTGCGAAAAAATCAGCAATGGCACGTCCCTTTATGACCTTCAGATTTACTTACTTGAGATCGAACTCTGAGAGCATTAAGGTCCTCTTGCCAAACGTCCGTTGAGAATGGGTTTCTCTAAGAGGTATTTGACGGAGTCCATTTTAGAGTACACCTTGACGGAGTAGCTAAGCATGTAGTGGCGTAGCTTCTTTGTTTCCCACACAACAGCGAGGCATATCTTTTTGAGATATGTGTATTTACACTCATATTCTAAGAACTTCTTACTAAGGTATGCAAACTTAATAGATCCATCTATGGTTCTAACCAAGCATCCAGGAGTTGGAATCATCGTTTCGATCATGTAATTAAACAAAATGGTTTCACTCGAAGTGTCGAGGAACCATGTTTAAACATGAAGTTTAGTGGGAGTAAAGTAACTTTTCTAGTCTTGTATGTAGATGACATACTACTCATTGGGAATGATATTCCAATGCTCATTTCTATAAAGGAGTGGCTAGGGATTCATTTCCAAATGAAAGACTTAGGAGAAGCCCAGCGCATCTTAGGTGTCCGGATCTATAGGGATAGATCTAAAAGGATACTATCATAAAGTCAAGAAACTTATATTGATAAAATTCTTGATCGGTTCAACATGAAAGACTCTAAGAGAGGCTTTCTTCCTATGGGAAGTGGGATCACTTTGAGCAAGTCAGAGTGCCCTACCAAACCCGAGGAGATTGAACGCATGAAATTGATCCCTTACGCATCTGCTGTTGGATCAATCATGTATGCTATGATGTGCACTCGTCCCGATGTTGCATATGCTTTGAGCATGACAAGTCGTTACCAAGCAAATCCAGGTGAGAGTCACTGGATAACCGTAAAGAAAATCCTTAAGTACTTGAGAAGGACCAAGGATTCGTTCTTAGTGTTTGGAAGCGAGACTGAGTTACGTGTAAACGGTTACACAGATGCCAGTTTCCAAACAGATAGGGATGATATGAAATCCTAATCCGGCTACGTTTATATGTAACACCCGCAAATGTACCTTATTTGTAATTTAAAAATATTATACGGATACTTTTCAGCGAAATTTAGTTTTAGTTTAGAATTAAATTTCCCGTGTCTAATTTAGAATTTCCGAGTTCGTTTTCGGACCTTACGCGAGATTCCGAGTAAGTTACGTCTTACGACGTTTATGTGCTTTTCCATGACTTATTCCACTTACTCCCTCATATACTCCCTCAAACCCTAACTCCCTCATTCATTTCCACTTACTCCTTCTTCCTCATCAAACCACCAAAACCTAAGTTTCCATTTGTGGATCAATCTCAAAATCGTCACTACTCCTTCGTTACTTGCTCAAATTCATTAAAGTTTGTCTTATTCTTTCCCTCTCATCGTCCTCTATCCTTATTGGTAATAAAATTACCGTCTTTCTCGCTTTTCACTTTATCCGTCTTTCTCAAAGGTGAATTATATTCATCTTTTGTCGTCTTTGTTTAGGTGGAGACCTTCAAGATCCCGATAAGGATTACTATCTAGTGGAGGAAGGCTTAGAAATCGTTTAAAGACGCATAAAGGTAACGGTGAAGGGTTACTCGATATCATTTACGTGTTTTTATGTGTTTTCTATGTTAGAAATCGTATTTAGAATAAGTTAGTAATCATAGGAATTGTGTTATTGATGATGGTTGTTCTTAGTTGTTAATTGATATGAGAATTGATGGTTTGTGTTGATAAATGATGATTGTTGAATGTTGTTGACAAGTTGAAAGAAATGAGAATCACGTGCCTGAGACCAGGACGCTAGCAGCGTCGTGGGACGCTGACAGCGTTACCTGGCGCTGGCAGCATTTCTTGCTGCCAGGTTTCCCAAAGTTGAACCTTTGAATTCTAGTTTCCGCCTGACTTCCCTCGACCCTTTGGACATAGTATTCTTGCATTGATGATTTGTTTGTAGCCCACTCAAAATTGTCGAGTTTGGGTCTTGAGTCTCGGGTTTGACTTTGACTTTTGTTGACTTCCGTGTTTGACTCTATAAGTTGACTTTAAATATTAATGTTTCGAATATATGATAATCCCTTCGCTTGTATCGCATGTTTTTGTGACGGTTTTTGATATGTCCCACTTTGAGTCGGTTTTACAAATGTTACGGTTTGAGCACTAATTTCCTATGTGCTTTGTACTCTCATTCCCTTGGCTACCTCCACGTTCGTAAGGCTGGAATGTCGGAACGGGGAGTGTATCCTTACTGCGTAATTGCATGTGTTAGTGGGCATATGGCGACGTTGTTGGGAGGCGAAAGCTTTGAGTTGATCGTCCCGGCCGTCAAATGTTGTCTACTTGCGAGGTGGTGTCATTTGCATGTAGCGTACCGCTTGTTGTGAGGCTTGTGCTCTTTTCCGCCTCTTTCGTGAAGGTTGACCGAATTTGGGGTACTCGGCGTCTTTGTATGACCGAGTCTTGGATGCGAAATGTTATCGCATGTCGAATCGGAAAATGTGATTCCGAGTGTCTGGCCAGATTTAGACTAGGACCGTATTATGATCGTCGTTCTACCGGGAGGAAATTAGTCTACATATACGAAATGAATTGAATCGTGTATGCGTTTTGGGAATATGTCTTATCCCGTGGATGCCTTTTAATCATACTTGCATGTACACGGTGCTAGTGCGTGGCATTTACCGTGAGAGATGTCGTCAACTTATTGTACGTTTGAATGGATGATTATATGGTTGATTATTTGTGATCTTTGGATGACTTGGCATGGTTTGTTTGTCGAGTCTCAATCTTATCAAACTTATGCCGCTAACGGTGAGATGCAAGCCCTAGTGAGTGTATGGTTGCCTAAGAGTGTCTTCCCGGAGTCTATTTATAATCTGATGTGTACAGTTCATATGTCGAGTTCTATCTTATCAAGTGTATGCCACTAACGGTGAGATGTAAGCCCTAGTGAGTGTACAGTTGCCTAAGGGTGTCTTCCCCAAGTCTTTCTATAATATGATGGTTACGACTTTGTACTTCATGTATCGATATTCTTATATATTGAATTGCCTATTTATCCTTCTAGTATTTCACATGTATATTTATATATGCATGATTCTACTTTTGTATTTTCGTTTATGTACGTTTATTGTGATATGGCTGGGAGAACCCGGAGTTACTCCCCAGTGATTGTGGCGTTCATGTTTTTCATGGATGAACAGGTTGCTTGATTGGATGGCTTTTTGCTTGTGGTATTTTGGGTTCGGTTGTGAGCTAGCGGGCGTTGGCCTGGATGAATCACCTCTAGACGTTTTTTAGCTAGTTTACTAATAACTTTGATGTTTGATAAATTTTGAGAGACTACGTCTCTTTGTAGTATATTCTATTTTAGTTTGTAATTATTTGACATTCCTCGTATTTTCTATTTGCATGTAAAAAGTTTTAATAACACCGTATTTTCCGTTATATAAATCACATGCTTGTTATGTTTTATTTCCGCATTCGCGAGCGTTGGCATAGTTTGTATCAGAGCTTTAACGCTCCCGACGCACACACGCGAACCCTATACTTAAACTACTTGACCTTGAAATAATAAATGAGAGATGGGTAGAAATTAAGGACTTTACTTGGTAGTCTTTGGTGTACTTGATGGTTTTTTGGTTCTAACTTGTTTGTTGATTGTGTTGAGTGATGTTATGTTTGTTTGTATCTACCGTCTTGAGGTGGATCATGTGTTACCTAGAAGAAGTATCCTCTACCGAAGATTGAAGATTGAAGATTGACGAGCCTAATTGAAGTGTATTTCTTCCTCAGCGATGATTCCTCTCGTCCTTAATGTATCATACGTGCTCTCTTCCTTCTATCTAGGTGCTTCTTTCTCTTCCAACTTGGTTGCTTCTTGGGAATTACTCTTGATAGTTTCCTCCATCTTACCATTGGTATCCTTACCTTACTCATGTAACATTTTTATGGATCTCATACCCTTTTGTTTGTGGTATATTATACTTGGTCGGAAGAACTTTTAACTTTGTGGAATATTAGTGTTGGTGAGAATGAATTTGTGATTTGAGGAAAATGGTGTAGATCTAAATTCACCCTAAAGTGGTGATTGGTTGTATCTCTGAGAAATGGTGGTAAGATAAGTTTGATGATTTTAATGCTTAATGCTTGCCATGACTCATGTGTGAATAGTTCATGGTATTTGATGGTGTAAGGTTGAATGAGTTGGCTAGGACTTCTTAACCCATTAGTGATTAATCTTTTGAACTTAGGAGTTTAGTAATATTAGAGTGTCTTGAGGATCATATCTAAATTGGAGATAGTTGTTCTAAGTGAGAATATTTGGATGATACCTTGAGGTGTAAAATGCTTTTGAGACTAAGTGACTTTTTGTGGATTCTAGTGTATGTGTTAGAGAATACGCTTGCTGGAAAAATACTTGGCTATAATTCTTGGATTTAAAAATATGATCTTATATCATATTATCGGAGACTTGGTTGAGGTAGTAAGTCCTCGTGATGGATTAAACTATGTTACTTAAGGATTATGGTCATGAGTGGAATCTGATTAGATTGGCTATGTCGGTGATGCCTTATGATGTTGATAATGACGTTTTGTTCGGTGTTCTATCTTGTGGGCCATAGGAGTTGAAAAGAGATTAGTATGGAGAATTCCTTATTTAGTTCTTCGGTTTTGAAACCTTTGGGAATGTGCCAAATTTTGGAGTTGAGATAATGTTACTATGCTTGCGTTGCAATTCCGGAATTGGGAATACGTGTCATATGAAGGGATGGATGAATTGGGTTGTAATCGATTTATTAAATCTAGGTGTACCTTACTTTGATGATTTGTGGTACGATGGTCCCTTGTGAGAGACCTTTGTTATCGGGATGAGTTGTGACAACCCTCGCGAATGCGGAAATAAAACATAACAAGCATGTGATTTATATAGCGGAAAATACGATGTTTTTAAAACTTTTTACATGCAAATAGAAAATACGAGGAATGTCAAATAATTACAAACTAAAATAGAATATACTACAAAGAGAAATAGTCTCTCAAAATGTTAACAAAAGATAAAGTTATTTAGCAACTAGCTAAGAAACGTCTAGGGGTGAATCATCCAGGTCAACGCTCGCTAGCTCACACCCGAACCCAAAATACCACAAGCAAAAAGTCATCCAAGCAAGCAACCTGTTCATCCATGAAAAACATGAACGACACAATCAGTGGGGAGTAACTCCGGGTTCTCCCAGCCATATCACATTAAACGTACATAAACGGAAATACAAAAATAGAAGCATGCATATATAGATATACATATGAAGTACGAGAAAGGATAAATAGGCAAATCAATATATATGAGATAAGAGCTCATTAAGTACAAATCCGAAATCATCATATGATAGAAAGACTCGGGGAAGACACTCTTAGGCAACAATATACTCTCGCTAGGGATTGCATCTCACCGTTAGCGGCATAAGTTTGATAAGATTGAGACACGACAAACAAACCATGCCAAGTCACCCAATAATCACGAATAATCAATCATGTAATCGTCCATCCAAACATACCAATAAATTGACGACATCTCTCACTGTAAATGCCACGCACTAGCACCGTGTACATGGCAAGTATGATTAAAAGGCATCCACGGGATAAGACATTTCGCTGAACACATACACGATGCTACATTTCGTATATGTAGACTAATTTCCTCCTGGTAGGACCACGATATAAATACCCGGTCCTAGTCTAAACCTGGCCAGACTCTCGGAATAAACGTTTTCCGATTCGACAAGCGATGACATTTCGCATCCAAGACTCGGTCAATCATAGACGCCGAGTACCCCAAATTCGGTCGACATTCACGAAAGAGGCGGAAAAGAGCACAAGCCTCATAACAAGCGGTACGCTACATGCAGTTGACACCACCTTGCAAGTATACAACATTTGACGGCCGGGTCGATCAACACAAAACGTTCGCCTCCCAACAACGTCGTCATATGCCCAATAACACTTGCAATTAAGCAGTAAGGATACACTCCCCGTTCCGACATTCCAGCCTTACGAACGTGGAGATAGCCAAGGGAATGAGAGTACAAAGCACATAGGAAATTAGTGCTCAAACCGTAACATTTGTGAAACAGACTCAAAGTGGGACATATCAAAAACCATCACAAAACATGCGATACAAGCGAAGGCATTATCATACATTCGAAACATTAGTATTTAAAGTCAACTTATAAAGTCAAACACCGAAGTCAATAAAAGTCAAGGTCAAAGTCAAACCCGAGACCCGAGACCCAAACCCGTCAATTGGAGTGGTCTACAAACAAATCATCAATGCAAGAATACTAAGTTGAAAGGGTCAAGGAAAGTCAAGGCGGAAACTTGAATTCAAAAGTTCAACTTAGGGAAAACTGGCAGCAAGAATTGCTGCCAGCGCCACGCAACGCTGCCAGCGTCCCACGACGCTGCCAGCGTCAATGGACGCTGCCAGCGTCCTGTCTCGGGCATGAATACATGAATTTCACATTTTCACTAAGGCATAACACAACATCATCTATCATCACAAATCATCAATTCTCATATCAATTATCAACTAACAACAACCATCATCAACAACACAATTCCTATGATTACTAACTTATTCTAAATTCGATTTCTAACATAGAAAACACATAAAAACACGTAAATGATATCGAGTAACCCTTCACCGTTACCTTTTCGCGTCTTCACTCCGCGTCGATATCCTTTTCTATCAAGAAGTAGTCTTTGTCGGGGTCTTGGAGGTCACCATCTACAATTAGACAATAAAAGATGAATCTAAATCACCTTTGAGAAAGACGGATAAATTGAAAAGCGAGAAAGACGGTAATTTTATTACCAAAACGGATAGAGGAAGATGAGAGGGAACGAATAAGACGAACTTAGGTGAATTTGAGCGAGAAACGAATGAGTAGTGACGATTCTAAGATGGATCAAAATATGGAGGCTAGGTTTTGGTGTTTACTTGGTGAGGAAGTAGAAGATTGAATGAGGGAGTTAGGGTTATGAGGGAGTATATGAAGGAGTAAGTGGAAAAATCATGAGAAAAGCCCATAAACGTCTTAAGACGTAACTTACTCGGAATCCCGCGTAAAGTCCAAATACGAACTCGGAAATTCTAAATTAGACACGGAAAATTTAATTTACGACTAAAACTAAATTTCGCTGAAAAGTATCCGTAAAATATTTTTACTATAAAAATAGGGTACATTTGCGGGTGTTACAATCACCCCACCTTTTAAAAAGTTTCGCCCTCAAAACTTGAGAGAAAGAAAGATACCTTAATCGAATAGGCTCGGATATTTACTACGCATAGAAGCTTCCGTTTCCCAAGTCTCTTCTTCAACATTGGCACATCTCCACAAGATTTTCACTAAAGGCACCACTTTACTTCTCAACTTCTTATCCTTGCGATCTAGGATGCGGATCGGCTTCTCTTCAAAGGATAAATGCAGTTCTAGCTCGGGCATTTCAGCTTGAAAGACATGGCTTGGATCACTACCGTACTTTCTCAACTGAGAAACATGGAATACATCATGAACCTTAGCTAAATTCGGGGGCAAGTCCAACTTGTAAGCAACGACACCAATCCTTTTCACAATATCAAAGGGTCCAACGTATTTCGGGCTCAATTTACCCATAACACCAAACCGTTTAATACCCTTCATTGGAGATACTTTGAAGAACACCTTATCTCTAACTTCAAATTCTAGCGGTCTTCTTCGGATATCGGTATAAGACTTTTGACGGTCTTGAGCGGCTTTCATTCTATCACGAATGACCTTCACATGATCAATGGTTTCAACAAGAACATCGGTACCAAAGTCACGAACATCACTCAATTGATTCCAACATATAGGACTTCGACATTTTCTTCCATAAAGAGCTTCATAAGGAGCCATCTTGATCGAGGCATGATAACTATTGTTGTAAGAAAACTCCACCAACGGTAGACTCTTTTCCCAACTAGATTGGAAGTCGAGTGCACAAGCCCTAAGCAAGTCTTCTAAAGTCTGAATAGTCCTCTCGGTCTGACCATCGGTAGCGGCATGAAATGCGGTACTCATCAACAATTTACTACCCATGGCTTCTTGTAAAGCCTTCCAAAATCTCGAACAAAACCTCGGATCTCGGTCGGATATAATCTCCTTGGGAACACCATGGTATCTAACAATCTCATCAACATAGGCTTTCGCTAAACGATCTAAACTCCAAGTCTCTTTGATCGGAATGAATCTAGCACACTTGGTCAAACGATCAACAACAACCCAAACGGCATCTTTACTTCCAACGGTCCTTGGCAAAGCCATAACAAAATCCATGGAAATAGATTCCCACTTCCATAGTGGAATATCCAAAGGTTGTAGCAATCCACCGGGCCTCTTGTGTTCGATTTTCACTTGTTGGCAAGTAAGACATCTTCCAACAAAAGACACAACATCACCCTTTATATTCGGCCACCAAAACTGTAGCTTCAAATCTTTATACATCTTATCACCTCCGGGGTGAATAGAATAAGGGGAAAGGTGAGCTTCATCAAGAACTTGCTTTCAAATCAAGAGCATTAGGCACAAACAAACGGCCATGGAATTGAAGAACACCTTTATCATCAAACTTGAAATCTTTAGCTTTTCCTTCTAGAAGTTTGGCTTGAATAGACTTGTAGGTAAGATCATCAACTTGATTTTCGCGGATCTCACGGAGAAAAACAGGTTTGGCAGTCATAGCACAACCATAATCAAACCCACGTTCCACGAATTCCAACTTCAACTTCCGAAACTCAATACAAAGATCAACGGGCAAAACCGACATAACATTCAAGGAACGAGAAGATTTTCTACTAAGAGCATCGGCAACAACATTAGCCTTCCCTTCATGGTACAACAACTCAAAATCATAATCATTCACCAATTCCAACCATCTTCTTTGTCTCATATTCAACTCCTTTTGAGTAAATATGTACTTCAAACTTTTGTGATCGGTGAATATACGACAATGAACACCAATAAGGTAGTGTCTCCACACTTTCAAAGCATGAACAACAGCGGCTAATTCCAAATCATGAGTAGGATAGTTCACTTCATGAACTCTCAACTGTCACGAAGCATAAGCCACCACTTTCCTACTTTGCATAAGTACACAACCCAAACCCATCTTGGAAGCATCACAATAGACGTCAAAGTCTACTCCATCTTCAGGCAAAGTCAACACCGGAGCGGTAGTCAACCTTTTCTTTAACTCTTGAAAAGCGGCTTCACAAGCTTTATTCCATAGGTTCTTGGTTTCCTTCTTCAACAATTGGGTCATTGGTCTAGCAAGGTTGGAGAAATCCATGACAAATCTACGGTAATAACCACCTAAACCAAGAAAACTTCAACTTCTCTAACGTCGGTCGGACTCTTCCAATCAACCACAGCTTCAATCTTCGAAGGATCCACCATTACACCTTCTTTAGAGATTACATGCCCAAGAAAGGACACCTTAGGTAACCAAAATTCACATTTGGATAATTTGGCAAACCACTTTTGACGACGAAGAACACCTAAAATAGTCCTTAGATGAATAGCATGCTCTTCTTCGGTCTTGGAGAAAATAAGGATATCGTCAATGAACACCACCACACACTTATCAACGTACTCACTAAAAGTGCGGTTCATTTGATCCATAAAAATAGCGGGAGCATTAGTCAATCCAAAAGGCATCACCTTCAACTCATAATGACCATACCTTGTACTAAAAGCGGTCTTTGGAATATCCACATCACGAACATGAATTTGGTGATAACCGGATCTCAAATCGATCTTGGAAAAAGTAAAAGCACCCTTTAGTTGATCAAACAATTCTTCAATCCTTGGCAAAGGATACCTATTCTTGATGGTACTTCGGTTCAACTCACGGTAATCAATACAAAGTCTCATAGAACCATCTTTCTTCTTCACGAAAAGAACGGGAGCACCCCAAGGCGAGGCACTTGGTCGAATGAAACCCTTCTCAATCATATCATCAAGCTGCTTCCTTAACTCTTTCAATTCGGTTGGAGCCATACGGTAATGAGCTTTGGCTATGGGGCCGGAACCAGGTACAAGATCAATAGAAAACTCAACATCACGCTCAGGAGGAATCCCGGGCAAATCTTCAGGGAATACATCAACAAATTCACGAACTATAGGCACATCTTCAATATTTGGCAAAGAGGTTGTTGAAGAAGTCACAATACACAAGTATGCTTGGTGACCCTTTCTTACCATACTTACCAATTTCATTGCGGAAATCAAAGACACACCTTTTCGGGGATGAGATCCCTTATAGGTTATTCTAACTCCTAAAGGACTCTTTAAATAAATCTTTTGATCTCTACACTCAAACCTAGCATGGTACAATGCTAACCAATCAATACCTAGAATTATATCGAACTCTCCTAGAGGAAACTTAAGGAGATTAGCGGGAAAGATAGAACCCGCAATAGATATTGGGACATTAGGATATAGAGTAGAACAAGAGACAATATCTCCGGATGGTAAGGATATGGGAGTATCCTCACTAGAAGTAGGCGCGATAGATAATTTATTAGCATAAGTCGAAGACACAAAGGACATAGAAGCACTGGTATCAAAAAGAATAAGACACGGTTGCTCTAAGA
This sequence comes from Heliosperma pusillum, assembly GCA_022085475.1. Classification (NCBI taxonomy): domain Eukaryota; kingdom Viridiplantae; phylum Streptophyta; class Magnoliopsida; order Caryophyllales; family Caryophyllaceae; genus Heliosperma; species Heliosperma pusillum. Next base: position 39,591 of record JAIUZE010045751.1, on the reverse strand, counting down.
TTAAGAACATACCCGTAATTATCTCCGGATGAGCGTCGGCTTCGGCTCGGCTCAGAACGAAGATAGAACCCTTACGCTTGGCAATTGGAGGGGGCAACTTGCGATCGGGGCAATCCTCATAACGGTGACCACCTTTTTGGCAAAAGAAGCAAATATAAGGTCTGTTTGAACAAGATACACCGGGGTGTTGAGGAAGTCTACAACGGTTGCAAAAGCGACCTTCAGCTTGAGGAGGAGCATATGGCCTATGAGCCACATTAGAAGTAGCTCGGGGAATGAAAGGAGCGGGAGCTCTTGTATTTGCATTTGAAGGAGGATTGAATCTCCTCTTGTTGGCATAAGAGTTGGAGGAAGACGGAGTAAACGGTTTCTTCCCATAGACATTTGGCCTAGGAGTGAAAGAAGGAGAGGGATTATTCATCATAGCTTCATCCCTAATGGCCTTCATGGAATTCTCGGCCCATAAAGCATCATCATATAAATCCCCAAATGAAGTAGTATTCCTTCTCACTTTACTTTGAAGTAAAGCACTAAGCTTGTTGCGGTAGTAGAAAGCTCAATCCTCGTCATCTCTGATAAGCCTCGGAGCAAAATGAGCAAGCGTGTTGAACTCCGTAGTGAAGTCTTGTGCCGAAAAGTTACCTTGCTTGAAGTTAATAAATTCCTTGAGCCTTTGTTTCTTTAGCTCCTTGGGATATAATCGACCTTCCACTAGAGCTTTGAAACAAGCCCAATTGAAATCATCTTCAAGAGTAGCGGTGGCGCTAGTAATCGCCCACCAATTATCTGCTTCCCTTACAAGGAAGTGCTTTGCAATCCTCACCTTGTCCGTTTTACGGACTTGGTATAGATCAAATTGCTTCTCCATTTCTCGGAACCAATCCGATAGCTCGGTAGGGTCTGGCTCTCCACCGTAAGGTATAATCTTACTTCTAGCTATTTGACCAGCTACCCAAGCGTAGCCTCCTTGATGGTTATCTTCTCTTCGAGGGGGAACTTGGTTGGCTAGAGCAATAGCCGCATCTTGTTGATTCTTCAACACTTGCGTAACAGCTTCTAGCATAACATTTTCTACTACTCGAGGTCTAACCATCTTCATAAGAAACAAAAACAAAACAAGTTAATCCTAACAGTTAGCATAAACAAATAGACTACCAAGTAAAATCCTTAACTTCTACCCATCTCTCATTTATTATTTAAAGGTCAAGTAGTTTAAGTTTAGGGTTCACGTGTGTGCGTCGGGAGCGATAAAGCTCTGATACCAACTGTGACAACCCTCGCGAATGCGGAAATAAAACATAACAAGCATGTGATTTATATAGCGGAAAATACGATGTTTTTAAAACTTTTTACATGCAAATAGAAAATACGAGGAATGTCAAATAATTACAAACTAAAATAGAATATACTACAAAGAGACATAGTCTCTCAAAATGTTAACAAAAGACAAAGTTATTTAGCAACTAGCTAAGAAACGTCTAGGGGTGAATCATCCAGGTCAACGCCCGCTAGCTCACACCCGAACCCAAAATACCACAAGCAAAAAGCCATCCAAGCAAGCAACCTATTCATCCATGAAAAACGTGAACGCCACAATCAGTGGGGAGTAACTCCGGGTTCTCCCAGCCATATCACATTAAACGTACATAAACGGAAATACAAAAGTAGAAGTATGCATATATAGATATACATATGAAGTACGAGAAAGGATAAATAGGCAAATCAATATATATGAGATAAGAGTTCATGAAGTACAAATCCGAAATCATCATATGATAGAAAGACTCGGGGAAGACACTCTTAAGCAACCATATACTCTCGCTAGGGATTGCATCTAACCGTTAGCGGCATAAGTTTGATAAGATTGAAACTCGATAAACAAACCATGCCAAGTCACCCAATGATAACGAATAATCAATCATGTAATCGTCCATCCAAACATACCAATACATTGACGACATCTCTCACGGTAAATGCCACGCACTAGCACCGTGTACATGGCAAGTATGACTAAAAGGCATCCACGGGATAAGACATTTCCCTGAACGCATACACGATGCTACATTTCGTATATGTAGAATAATTTCTTCCTTGTAGGACGACGATATAAATACCCGGTCCTAGTCTAAACCTAGCCAGGCCATAAACGTTTTCCGATTTGACAAGCGATGACATTACGCATCCAAGACTCGGTCAATCATAGACGCCGAGTACCCCAAATTCGGTCGACATTCACGAAAGAGGCGGAAAAGAGCACAAGCCTCATAACCAGCGGTACGCTACATGCAGTTGACACCACCTCTCAAGTATACAACATTTGACGGCCGGGTCGATCAACGCAAAGCGTTCGCCTCCCAACAACGTCATCATATGCCCACTAACACATGCAATTAAGCAGTAAGGATACACTCATCGTTCCGACATTCCAGCCTTACGAACGTGGAGGTAGCCAAGGGAATGAGAGTACAAAGCACATAGGAAATTAGTGCTCAAACCGTAACATTTGTGAAACCGACTCAAAGTGGGGCATATCAAAAACCGTCACAAAACATGCGATACAAGCGAAAGGATTATCATACATTCGAAACATTAGTATGTAAAGTCAACTTATAAAGTCAAACTCCGAAGTCAATAAAAGTCAAGGTCAAAGTCAAACCCGAGACCCGAGACCCAAACCCGTCAATTGGAGTGGTCTATAAACAAATCATCAATGCAAAAATACTAAGTTCAAAGGGTCAAGGAAAGTTAAGGCGAAAACTAGAATTCAAAAGTTCAACTTAGGGAAAACTGGCAGCAAGAAACGTTGCCAGCGCCAGGCAACGCTGCCAGCGTCCCACGACGCTGCCAGTGTCCTATCTTGGGCATGAATACACGAATTTCACATTTTCACTAAGGCATAACACAACATCATCTATCATCACAAATCATCAATTATCATATTAATTATCAACTAACAACAACCATCATCAACAACACAATTCTTATGATTACTAACTTATTCTAAATACGATTTCTAACATAGAAAACACATAAAAACACGTAAATGATATCGAGTAACCCTTCACCGTTACCTTTTCGCGTCTTCACTCCGCGTCGATATCCTCTTCTATCAAGAAGTAGTCTTTGTCGGGGTCTTGGAGGTCACCACCTACAATTAGACAATAAAAGATGAATATAATTCACCTTTGAGAAAGACGAATAAATTGAAAAGCGAGAAAGACGGTAATTTTATTACCAAAACGGATAGAGGAAGATGAGAGGGAACGAATAAGACGAACTTAGGTGAATTTGAGCGAGAAACGAATGAGTAGTGACGATTCTAAGATGGATCAAAATATGGAGGCTAGGTTTTGGTGTTTACTTGGTGAGGAAGAAGAAGATTGAATGAGGGAGTTAGGGTTATGAGGGAGTATATGAAGGAGTAAGTGGAAAAGTCATGAGAAAAGCCCATAAACGTCTTAAGACGTAACTTACTCTGAATTTCGCTGAAAAGTATCCGTAAAATATTTTTACTATAAAAATAGGTTACATTTGCAGGTGTTACATGAGTTGCTTTGCTATCACCCTAAGTTTGAAAAGGGAAATTTTGTGGATTAAACCTTAAACCTTTTACTCGTGCCATTAATCCTTTCCTTTTCCTTTCATGCAAGTTCCTACAAAGCCTGATTTCTAGGAAATTATTTTCTCTTATCTCTCCGTTTTGCTTGGCTATCTTCATGGCTATATCTATCCAATATCTAGCTTTTGACTCCCTACCTCTAGCGTCCCTCTACTTTTCGTCCGATCTTATCGCGTTCGTGTTTCCCTTGAAATTTCCTATCGTTTCCAGTTTCATGGTGACATTGTCTTTCCTCTGGTGAGATAGCAGGAGTTATTAGCTAGCTTTGTGTTGATTTTGAACATGAATAGGATTGGGATTTAAACCTTAGGATGAATCTGTTGGTGGTATTGTACTCTCTTGGTGGCTTCATTTATTGAGCTTGCTAGTGTAGTGCTATTTTGGGAATCAAGTTGAGCGTGATGATATTTCGTTGTTGTTGAGTATTATAACGGTTGCTTGGGATATCATTTGGGAATTAGATGTCTCTAATTGGTGGATTCTAAAAGAGGCTTTGCTTTAGGGTAAGTAAGCCGGTAACCAAAGTTTGAGGAGTTTTGTCATAAATGAAAATCAATTCATTTTGAGTTTTAGATGAAATAGATGATTTGAATGGTTGTCTGATTGCCAAGTGATTGGTCATTTGCGGTTTGGAATTATTAATTCTCTTTTATTCTTAAGGAATCATAATTTGAGATTGAGAAATGTTCGTTGCAAGCTTTGGATAGTGAGTCCTCAGTTGTTATGGATTATAGAGTTAGAATGGTGAACCCATTTATCTTGAGGATTAGTAACCACCATAGTTTGCTAATGTGACTATTTATATTTGAGGCTTCGAGCGTAGTAATGATCGAATTAAGGATGTTATGGCGTATTAAAGAATTATTATAATCGATAATGGATTGTGGATTTTTCCTTGTCGTGAGTTATGGGATGAGGCTAGTTGGATCTTAGATAATTATGTTTGTTGCTTTGATTGTGTTTTGACTTTCGAGGATGAGAAAGTTCATTGTAAATTTAGGATAATGAGTTTTGGAATAAATTGGATCAGAGGATTTTATGGTAAGGACCGTTCACTTTGTGGTTGTTAGTAGATATGGTCCCCTAAGATGAGATTTCTTTGGTTAGTGGTCTCAGATAGAGTATGATGAATCTAAGGATTTTATAGTACGTTAAAGGACCTCTCCTGCAGATTACAATCTATGGACCCTAGTCGATGCTAATTAGGTTTGAATGGTTATGTTGATGACTTGAGGTCTCGTGGTTATGAAGGATTTTAGTAGAAATCTAATGATTGAAAATGTTGAGGTGTAACTTGGGTAAATTACATCCTCTTGAGGATTAGAGTATTAGTAGAGTTAGTACTATCGAATTCTTGTAGATCTTCGTACCGATTTTATCGTGATCTTCCTATCCCTAAGAGTTCGATTTGTTTCATTTTTGAGTGTTTTGTATATATTTTGTTACCCTGAATTGTGTGTGAGATGTGCGAGTCGCTCTATGTTTGTGTAATGTCTTGTTATTTTGATTTTATCTTTGAGAAAACCTTCAAATTTCCATATTGTATTTCTAATTTAACTTTTCAAAGAAGTCTAAAGATGGATTGTGTACCCTCTTTTTGGAGAAAATGGATTTCTTTTGCTTTTATATTTGGATTTTGCGTTTAGTTGGATGTTGGACTTATTATTGGAGACGTCTGGTGACTAGTCCTGCACTTACTAACGCTTGTTTGATTTTCGATATCTCTATTTCGACATTGATTTGATCTGGATAATTAGAGTTCTCGTTCGCGACGGACACTCTTGAGATCCGTAAATAAAGTTTCGCACTTATGAAAAGTTTCCTTAAACCATTTTCGAGATGAACCTCGTTTCATAAATATTTCCCTTATAAAAGTTTTCGTATTAATTTTGAAAACCTTTTCTTGTCCTTGATACTTTTGTTTTCTACTCTCAAGTTTCGAGGACGAAACTTTTTAAAAGGTGGGGTGATTGTAACACCCACAAATGTACCCTATTTGTAATTTAAAAATATTATACGGATACTTTTCAGAGAAATTTAGTTTTAGTTTAGAATTAAATTTCCCGTGTCTAATTTAGAATTTCCGAGTTCGTTTTCGGACTTTACGCGAGATTCCGAGTAAGTTACGTCTTAAGACGTTTATGGGCTTTTCCATGACTTTTTCCACTTACTCCCTCATATACTCCCTCAAACCCTAACTCCCTCATTCATTTCCACTTACCCCTTCTTCCTCATCAAACCACCAAAACCTAAGTTTCCATTTGTGGATCAATCTCAAAATCGTCACTACTCTTTCGTTACTTGCTCAAATTCACTAAAGTTCGTCGTATTCTTTCCCTCTCATCGTCCTCTATCCTTATTGGTAATAAAATTACCGTCTTTCTCGCTTTTAAATTTATCCGTCTTTCTCAAAGGTGAATTATATTCATCTTTTATTGTCTAATTGTAGGTGGTGACCTCCAAGATCATGATAAGGATTACTATCTAGTGGAGGAAGGCTTAGAAATCGTTTAAAGACGCATAAAGGTAACGGTGAAGGGTTACTCGAGATCATTTACGTGTTTTATGTGTTTTCTATTTTAGAAATCGTTTTTAGAATAAGTTAGTAATCATAGGAATTGTGTTATTGATGATGGTTGTTCTTAGATGTTAATTGATATGAGAATTGATGGTTTGTGTTGATAAATGATGATTGTTGAATGTTGTTGACAAGTTGAAAGAAATGAGAATCGTGTGCCTGAGACCAGGACGCTGGCAGCGTCCATGGACACTGGCAGCGTCGTGAGACGCTTGCAGCGTTTCTTGCTTCCAGTTTTCCCAAAGTTGAACCTTTGAATTCTAGTTTCCGCCTTGATTTTCCTCGACCCTTTGGACTTAGTCTTCTTGCATTGATGATTTGTTTGTAGCCCACTTCAATTGTCGGGTTTGGGTCTCGGGTCTCGGGTTTGACTTTGACTTTTGTTGATTTCCGGGTTTGACTCTATAAGTTGACTTTAAATATTAATGTTTCAAATATATGATAATCCTTTCACTTGTATCGCATGTTTTGTGACGGTTTTTGATATGTCCCACTTTGAGTCGGTTTTACAAATGTTACGGTTTGAGCACTAATTTCCTATGTGCTTTGTACTATCATTCCCTTGGCTACCTCCACGTTCGTAAGGCTGGAATGTCGGAAAGGGGAGTGTATCCTTACTGCTTAATTGCATGTGTTAGTGGGCATATGACGACGTTGTTGGGAGGCGAACCCTTTGCGTTGATCGACCCGGCCGTCAAATGTTGTATACTTGCGAGGTGGTGTCATTTGCATGTAGCGTACCGCTTGTTGTGAGGCTTGTGCTCTTTTCCGCCTCTTTCGTGAAGGTTGACCGAATTTGGGGTACTCGGCGTCTTTGTATGACCGAGTCTTGGATGCGAAATGTTATCGCATGTCGAATCGGAAAATGTGATTCCGAGAGTCTGGCCAGATTTAGACAAGGACCGTATTATGATCGTCGTTCTACCGGGAGGAAATTAGTCTACATATACGAAATGAATTGAATCGTGTATGCGTTCAGGGAATATGTCTTATCCCGTGGATTGATAAGTGATATTTTGTTCTGATTTATCCCCCGTTTTAGCTCGATTTCTATACGATTTATGCACTTTGTTAATTGATTAACGAGCTTATATAGCTATTCTAGTTGTTTTGCGTGTTTTGACTCGTTTTAAAGGAAATGAAGCGGTTTTGCTATATTTTCCTACTTTATGGAGCAAAGACACTAGGATACGAGTTTTCAAGGAATTGATGATAGCCAGTTCACGATTTGATTACGATTTCGCTACATCCTTCCTCGAATGAACTCAATTTGGATTTTGGCTTTGAACTTTAAAAGGAAATATCAACCCAAGTCAAGAGAAGATCAGCCCAAGCCCAATTCCGTATTGCATTGACCAAGACCAAGGCATAGGATTCCGTGCCTAAGATGAAAAGACGGAAAATCCATCTTACACATAAACCCGATCGGATTACCAAATACCCGATCGGGTATTTCTGCAAGTAGACGTTACTTGGCTCTTCTTCAACCGAGCTTAAATGTGTGCATTAATGCTTTGACTAGGGTATGAATTTGGACGAGGGATCAGCAGCCATGCAGCCTTATAAAAGCCAATGATCATCACAACAATAAGGACAACTTCATATACATTATCATATTATCTTTAGCATACTTTTATCATCAACCTTACATACTTTTACATATAATTTAGAGCATAATAATTTAGTAGTTTATTTCTTCCTTACAAGTTTTAGATTATAGTTTTCTTAGTATTTCTCTAGTGTTTTCATTGCTTTTGTTATTGGGTTGGACAATTGTTCTTTACTTTATTTCTTAAATAATCGTATTCAATTTACGGTAATTTTCTATCCTTGATTTACTTATGCAATTTTAATCATCATGAACTATAATCTCACTAGTATCATTCTCATATTATTATTGTGGTTAAGAAATCAATGTAAAATCAATCTAGTTGAAACTAAAATATCGACTATTATGCCATCTTATAATTTACCTAATCATATAATCCTAAAAATTGTCATTAGAATCATTATTAATATAATCACCATAATCACTTTAGTATTTATATTTCATAGTCTAATTTCATACATCTTTTTCTTATTAATTTACTTAATCACATAATCACATAAATTAGATTAATTCTAATATTGTAAAATTATCATTGTGTAAATAAAATAAATAGAGTTGTAATATTTGAAATGATTTAAAAGTTAAATGAACTAAAAGAAGAGTAGATACCAATTGAACCATCTAGTTGTTTCTTCCTTTGGTCATGCCAAGTTCTATAACTATGTTTAATGGCCATAAACAATTGTTTGTATTAGTCAATTTCTATCTTTATAACGAGAGTTGGGATGGGAATTCGGACTACCAATAGGGGTTTAGTGACCTGACCATGCTGAAAGGACGTTAGGACCCACTAAAAGGTCGGTACAAATCCGAAAGGAATATACCGCTACAAGGCCTAGACAATCATAGTAATTCTAATGTTGGTATCAATGAAACTTTTAATTAGTTTTACATGTATTTCTCTTTCACTATATCAATTTGATTAGATAGTTTATCTTACCGTATTAGCTAGTTTATTTTGTTATTATCTAGCTAGTTTACTTTATCGTCTTTCTATTCTCGTTCTTAGATAGTTTACTTTATTATTATTGTCTAGTTTATTAGTTTAGTTAGTTAGGCTTTCAATATTGTCATTTAAATATCGTCTTTAGTTAGAATTTAGTTGTTGTTATTCGGATCAGAGGGTTTCCCCGATCGGGTATGTGACAACCCGATCGGGTAAGTCTTCTGTTCTGAGTTTTTCATTTGCAATTTACATATTTGTCATTTACATATCGTCATTTATATACTTGTCATTTTATTTTATATTAATAGTTTAGATAACCACCTCAAATGACTCGAACTTAAATGAAAATCAATCCATAGCAATTCATAGTTAACACGTACTCCCTGAGGATCGACACCCTACTTCCCTAATTACATTCCTTATGTTGTTAGCCTAAGTGCGGGTAATTATTTTTGTATCGGGACCGCGACATAACCGATCAAATTTTGGCGCCGTTGCCGGGGAGCACGGTTTTGTTTATCTATGTATTGTTGGTTTTTATTTATCAATTCTACCATTTTTTAGGTGCAACCGTACCTAAATCGTTTCTAACTTTCTCTTTTGTGTTTTTCTTGTAGGTAGACAAAAATGGTACTAACAAGGGAAGATCCAAGGTACCGGGTTTTTGAGCTCGCTAGTGGGATCCTAAGGGTCCATTTGACTTTGATTGCTCTCATAGAGGGTAACCAATTTAGTGGAAAACCAAACGAAAACCCGTCACACCATCTTCAAACCTTTTGCGAATTATGTCAAACCTTTATGAGGGAGGGAATCACCCAAAACAAATTCGAGAAACCCTTTTTCCTTTATCACTAAAGGGAGAAGCTAAGTGGTGGTTCACCCGTCGTTTAAAGGAAGCCACAAGGCCTATGCAGTGGGAAGAGATTGTCATCGCTTTTCACCGTAGGTTTAGAACCAATTTGTCAAACCTATCAACTAATTCACAAAAAGAAAGAGGGGAAGGTTCACAACCCAATGGGGGAGAGCGAAAGAAGAGTCGAGTGGAAACTTCAATTGATGTTGACACCACAATTTCCTTAGCCTGTCCCATTCAATCCAACGAAACCACCCCAAAAAGTACCTTATATCGCCCAAAAGTTTTCAACCCATTTACCTCAATAACAACACCATGTGAACTTTGTGGTGGGATAGGGCATGTACCTCAACGATGTGGGAACAAACTCACACCCTTAAACCCTTTCCACCCACAATTTCGCCAAACTCAACCCATAAATACATCTCATACAATTCCAAACTCATCCTTTCAAAATGATCATGTGATAGCCAAAGTAGATGTTAAGTTAAGGGAAGTAATCCAATCCCAACATAATATGTACTCATACTTCTTTTCTAGCTTAAACTCACTCAAATCAGCCATTTTATCTCTCCAAAAGAGAGTAGAGGAGTTGACCCCATCGAGTTCTAGTCAAAATACCCAAGGGAGTGAAGCACCATCGATTGTCACAATTGACATGATTAGTGACAAGCCTTGTGATCATCCTCTTGGGAATGGAAAGAGTAAGGAGACAATTTTTAGGTTACCCCATGAACTTTGCAACAATCCAACACTATCCAAACCAACCAAAGTCCCTACACATGAGGAGACATCTCGTCTCGAAGCTTTGATCATGACATTGATAAAAGCTCAAGGGAAATTGGAGGAAAGAATTGGAGAAGTAACTTTGGCAACAAAAGAAGCTTTTTCAAAATTAGAGGCACGGATTGGAAAAACATCTAGGCAAAAAGAAGCAACCAAAGACTCTCGCAAGGAACCTACCCTTGAAGAAGGGAAGATTCTTATTCCTTCCAAACTTAAGGACCCAGGTTGTTTCAACATTTCTTTCACAATGTGTTTTCATAAGGTCAAAGGTGCATTGTGTGATTTAGGAGCCGCTATTAGCGTCATGCCTTTTGATTTCTATCATGACCATTGCCCCATACAAATGAAATTCACTAGTACTAGCCTTCAACTAACCGATGGATCTATGCATACCCCGGCAGGAATTGTGGAGGATGTCCCAATACGGATTGGATACTTCCTCATTCCCGTCGATTTCTATGTCATATTTTCAAAGAAGGAAAGAAATGACTATATTATATTAGGAAGACCCTTCCTAAACACGGTTGGAGCTTGTATAGATGTGAAAGGGGAAAAGATCACGTTTGAAATAGATGGATTGAGTGCCACCTTTGATAAAAAAGGGGAATGTGTTGAGCGTTGGAGATGGCGACCTCGAGGCTTTCAAAGCTGCGGAGGCATGATGAGATCGCCATGGGTGTTGGCAAAAAGGTAAATGTGGAAATTCAAGGACGAATCCAGCTGCAAGGAGCTTAAATTCCCTTCATAAGGCTTAAGGAGGGATAGCAAAACATAGTCTAGCATGACTCAAAATTGCGCTTGTCGGGAGGCAACCCGTCTTTTTCTTTTCTTTTTCTTTATGTATTTTTTTCTCTTTTACTTATTAGACAATGATTTTAGTTTGGACTATTTTATTTGGACTCTATTTTTGGATTTTGTGTTGTAATAGTTAGGAACATTTTCTTCGTTTTACTTGTTATTATGCATGTTTCGTGTATAGTTTTTCGTACTTAGAATCGGAGGACCTATTGAGACAAGAAGAAGCTATCCTTGGCCCATGTTGTCAAGATTACTAAGGTTAGTAAATATGTTCAAGGACATAGCCCAAAGGTAAGAGCAAGTGGCAAAGAAAAAAGAAACAAAATCCGGATCAGCGAACTTACCCGATCGGATTGCTGTATACCCGATCGGGTATATTGCCTGTTTCGTGTTTTACTCTATTTTCTTCTATAAAACCCATTTGCTACCCTTTGCTTGCTGCCTTATACCCGTGTTCTTCAATTTCAAAGCTCAAAATTCTCTCAAAACCTTCAATTCTTAGTCTATTCTTACAAAATTTGTTCCTATAGTTCATCAAGGGCAATTTCTAAGCATCATCAAGTAAGTTATTTCTACTTTAGTTACTTCAATCTCTCTATATTTTTCAGAAATCCAACATGAACAAACCCTAACTCAAATTTGGGGGTTCTTGATTTTGATTGCAAAACTTGTTTAAATTGGATTTCTAATGATTCTTACATGCTATAGAGTGAATTCTAGTGATTAATTAGGATGATTACTTTGATTTGGATGCTCATTAGCTAATTAGGATACTCATCTTTGCTATATGTTAACAACTTATGCTTAAGTGGTAGTATGATGCTTGAATTCATGCTTTATACTATGAACTTATGATCTTGTCATGTTAAGTTAGCATTAGTACCTTTAGGTAGTAGCCAAACTCAAGATTCAAGTATATGTTGCTCACCTAATTGACATATTGTTATGCTTAATGTCATCCATTTGTGCTCAAAAGATAGCATGACAATGTTTTACTAAGGTCACTATGCTTGAATTTGTGCTTAAAACTTAGTATTCTAAACACTTATGACTATCAAATTGTGTTTACAAATGAAGTGTTTTAATGCTAGTTATTTGTAGAAAATGACACCTACATTAAGGAAATCAAAGAGGGCAAGAACCTCCACTCAAGGAGAAAGTAGTAGAGCACAAGAGGAAGATATAGAAATGCTTGAAGCGAATGAACAACCCGAAAATCAAGGGGATGCTATGCATGATCCTAACTTTCCGGGTGTAGAATTTAGCTCCAATGAGCAATGGCAAAAATGGTGCGTTCTTTAAAGCAAAGGTATGAGGGCTACCAAGTTCCTCAATGTTTCTTCTTTAAGGCATATGAAACTTCTTGAGCATGTTAAAGTGTTATTTAGGGGTCTAGGTATGAATGTTAGCATGAACTTTAGTTATGAGACCTACCCTCAATTAACCCTTGAATTTTTGAGCTCTTTTGAGTTACATCGGTCTAGAAATAGAAACACTATGCCTCAAGTTCGGTTTCGCTTGTTTAATGATGATTATAATATGATCTTAGAGACTTTTGCTAGATATTTTGGTCTCACCACTGAAAACACTGTTACCTCACCTCCAGAAGGCTTTGATGTTAGCCTGCTTTGGAGTGCTACTTTGACTTACCCTGTCTCTCGTTGGGACCATGTCCCACACCAACATATCCATCATCCCGCCATTAGAATCTGGCAAAGATTCATGGGATGGACCTTTTTGGGTCGTGCTGAACCTGATTTGGTGAGACGAGTAGAGTTAGAAATGTTAGGAGGATTTTTGAATGTGAATGGTGATGAGCCATGGTCTATTAGTGTTCCGTATCATTTTGCTGTTCAGTTGACCAAAGCTATTAATCCTAAGAACACTGCCATTGTCTATGGAGGTCTTATCGCTCACCTTGCTATGCGAGTTTGTGGCTTTAACCAAGCCACCACCGACCTTCAGGCATTGACTACACCTCCCACCGAGATGGGAAATGGGTTGGATTATGATTACTTTGTTCAGCTCAACTAGTTTCGTGCTTCTCACCCCCATGTGATTTGGAGGATTGCTGGCCGTGATTCGGTCAAGTTGACCGCCGAGGTAGAGCAAATTCTATTTCTTCGGCAGCGACCTCCACTTCAAGAGGGTGAGGCTATCTTACCCCGACCTACTTACTACCTTCCTGTTGGGGATATTACCCCCATTGACCCCCTGTTCAACTTAGATCCCGCCGCCCTGAGGTAGGATCATCCTCTCACTCGACCCATGCTGAGGGCGATGTAACCGCCATGTTTGAAGCTTTAACCTTGTCCGTCAATAGAATTCAGTCCGACCAGCAGGTTGGTTTGCACCCCATCTATGACCACTTTGCTAGGCAAGGTGTGATTAGACCTGGGGCCCCCACCCGTCTTTTTATACTTGGCCCGAGGGGGGGTATGGTACTAGTTATGCTGCAGGTGTGCCGCGAACTGGACCAGATTACTGTGGAACCGACTATGGCGTTGAGAGTTTTGGGGGATATAGAGGTGATTTTGGAGATCACCAAGTAGAAGAGTACCGGTCCTTAGGTGCCAGCAACCCAACCGGGATCATTGCTTCTCGTGGTAGTTGTTATTCTGCAGATGATACCTACTATACAGATGCTTCTGGATCCGCATCCGAGCCACCTCCTTCTGAGAGGAGAGGCCGTAGCTGGTGGCCTTTGGGATGAGATGATGAGCTCTCCTTGTTCATACTAGCTTGGGGGAGGCTAGCCATTTTGTAAGAATTTATGTCTTTCCTTTATTTTTCGCATTTTTAGTTTTCTTTTTACGCCCATTTTCCCATTAGAATTTCATATCGTTTCTCTGTTCCATGTGCTATTAGCCGTTTCTCGGTTTGTTTCTGATATAATTGCATGCACATTGAGGAAAATGTGAAGTTTTAGCTTGGGGGAGGATGTGGTTTTAGGAATGCATTTAGATTTTTTATTTTTATTTCTATTTTATTTTCTTTTAATTTTCTTAGTTCATTTTTAGTTTTATTTGAAAAAAAAAACAAAAAAAAAGAAAAAATCGAAAAAATCACAAAAAGAAAAGATCATTTCCATCTTACATTGCTCAATTTATAGTTTTTATAAGCTGATGTTTCGTTATATTATGAGGAATTGTGCATTCATGGGGATGTCTTGTACACAGTAGGTAGGAAATTGCGTTTGGACTTAATTAAGCTTGATCTTGACTTTGGCAAGCTACTCATATTGTAAGGTAGAGCCTCCAGTGGTCGGTACATCTGAACCCGATCCCAGTTTAGGAGTGAGTAGTTTCTCCTTATAGTCTGTGTTACATCAAAACGCATAAGTATGGTTTTTATTCCATTTTCTATAAGTATTACTGTCATGATCTACATTTTGAAGCCATTCAATCTCTTGTTCACCTTTCGCAAAAACACCCTTCTCTCTCTAGCTACATTATAATTTTGCCTACCCTTGTTGAGCTAGTAACCAACTATATGTGTAGGGGTGTTCTATGTTTTTGCGATGTTCTGATAATGCCACCATTTGGTGTGAAATTGTCTCGGGATTACTGATTCCCGGGTTTTGATGTGAAAGAGAAAAAGAAAAAAAAAGAGCTTTGAAAAATAATGAGAAATGAAAAAAATGAAATGAAATTGAAAGCTCAAAAGAGAAAAAAAGAAAAGAAAAGAGGAAAAACGCTTCCATGAAATGAAAAGAAAGAAAATTATGGGAAGTCGTAATTTGGTTTGTCATGTTTAATAAGCCAATATGCTGCTTTTGGCTTTGACTTTTGTTGATGGGAATTGGTATGATTTGGATTGAGTATCCACTACACATTTGGTTATTACTAGCTTGACTTTAAGCTCCACATGACCAAAATCGTTTGTCCACTTTCTTACCCAAATTTCCCAAGCCTCTTCTTTACTTTACTAGTGCTTCTTACATTATATTTTGATCATGATTAGTTTTACTTAATGATTTTGGATTGTCTACCATACTAGACTGCGGGCACATTCTTATAAGTTGTAGATAGGTGAGTGTCACTTCAAATTTGAACCAATATTTCCTATTTTACAAAAATTTGAGTGAAGAGTGTACCGTGAGAGTCCATTGTTGAAAGATCATGCAAGAGCTGAAAAGGTCCAAAGAATATTTTCTATGCTGCGCCGTTATGTAAATCTCAACCATGATCCGCATTTTCCTTCGCCCTTGTTGTAACGGGTTTATGATTCATCTACTTATTAAGAGCTTACTTTTTGAGATT
Source organism: Heliosperma pusillum (assembly GCA_022085475.1). Classification (NCBI taxonomy): domain Eukaryota; kingdom Viridiplantae; phylum Streptophyta; class Magnoliopsida; order Caryophyllales; family Caryophyllaceae; genus Heliosperma; species Heliosperma pusillum. The sequence goes on along the minus strand of JAIUZE010045751.1, from coordinate 24,140 downwards.
CGTATGATAGATTGATCATTGTTAGCTACCCTTGTCCTAGTTATGATTGTTATATTTGCTTGAGGACAAGCAAGGGTTTAGCTTGGGGGAGTTTGATAAGTGATATTTTGTCTGATTTATCCCCCGTTTTAGCTCGATTTCTATACGATTTATGCACTTTGTTAAGTGATTAACGAGCTAATATTGCTATTCTAGTTGTTTTGCGTGTTTTGACTCGTTTTATAGGAAATGAAGCGGTTTTGCTATATTTTCCTACTTTATGGAGCAAAGACACTAGGATACGAGTTTTCAAGGAATTGATGATAGCCAGTTCACGATTTGATTACGATTCCGCTACATCCTTCCTCGAATGAACTCAATTTGGATTTTGGCTTTGAACTTTAAAAGGAAATATCAACCAAAGTCAAGAGAAGATCAGCCCAAGCCCAATTTCGTATTGCATTGACCAAGAACAAGGCATAGGATTCCGTGCCTAAGATGAAAAGACGGAAAATCCATCTTACACATAAACCCGATCGCATTACCAAATATCCGATCGGGTATTTCTGCAAGTGGACGTTACATGGCTCTTCTTCAACCGAGCTTAAATGTGTGCATTAATGCTTTGACTAGGGTTTGAATTTGGACGAGGGATCAGCAGCCATGCAGCCTTATAAAAGCCAATGATCATCACAACAATAAGAACAACTTCATATACATTATCATATTATCTTTAGCATACTTTTATCATCAACTTTACATACTTTTACATATAATTTAGAGCATAATAATTTAGTAGTTTATTTCTTCCTTACAAGTTTTAGATTATAGTTTTCTTAGTATTTCTCTAGTGTTTTCATAGCTTTTGTTATTGGGTTGGACAATTGTTCTTTACTTTATTTCTTACATAATCGTATTCCAATTACGGTAATTCTCTATCCTTGATTTACTTATGCAATTTTAATCATCATGAACTATAATCTCACTAGTATCATTCTCATATTATTATTGTGGTTAAGAAATCAATGTAAAAGCAATCTAGTTGAAACTAAAATATCGACTATTATGCCATCTTATAATTTACCTAATCATATAATCCTAAAAATTGTCATTAGAATCATTATTAATATAATCACCATAATCACTTTAGTATTTATATTTCATAGTCTAATTTCATACATCTTTTTCTTATTAATTTACTTAATCACATAATCACATAAATTAGATTAAGTCTAATATTTTAAAATTATCATTGTGTAAATAAAATAAATAGAGTTGTAATATTTGAAATGATTTACAAGTTAAGTGAATTAAAAGAAGAGTAGATACCAATTGAACCATCTAGTTGTTTCTTCCTTTGGTCATGTCAAATTCTATAACTATGTTTAATGGCCATAAACAATTGTTTGTATTAGTCAATTTCTATCTTTATAACGAGAGTTGGGATGGGAATTAGGACTACCAATAGGAGTTTAGTGACTTAACCATGCTGAAAGGACGTTAGGATCCACTAAAAGGTCGGTACGAATCCGAAAGGAATATACCGCTACAAGGCCTAGACAATCATTGTAATTCTAATGTTGGTATCAATGAAACTTTTAATTAGTTTTACATGTATTTCTCTTTCACTATATCAATTTGATTAGATAGTTTATCTTACCGTATTAGATAGTTTATTTTGTTATTATCTAGCTAGTTTACTTTATCGTCTTTCTATTCTCGTTCTTAGATAGTTTACTTTATTATTATTGTCTAATTTATTAGTTTAGTTAGTTAGGCTTTCAATATTGTCATTTAAATATCGTCTTTAGTTAGAATTTAGTTGTTGTTATTCAGATCAGAGGGTTTCCCCGATCGGGTATGTGACAACCCGATCGGGTAAGTCTTCTGTTCTGAGTTTTTCATTTGCAATTTACATATTTGTCATTTACATATCGTCATTTATATACCTGTCATTTTATTTTATATTAATAGTTTAGATAACCACCTCAAATGACTCGAACTTAAATTAAAATCAATCCATAGCAATTCATAGTTAACACGTACTCCCTGAGGATCGACACCCTACTTCCCTAATTACATTCCTTATGTTGTTAGCCTAAGTGCGGGTAATTATTTTTGTATCGGGACCACGACATAACCGATCAACAGACCTCCGATCTCTGCGTCTGAACCGGGCCTTCATAAATAAGTAAGCTAATATGGAATCACATAGGTCTGAGCAGGAGGTCTCGGAGTGCCATAAAGATAAGCACATCCACCTCCTCGTTATGAGAAAAACCATAGTCCGGAAGGGCATCAACCACGGGAAACGGGCTATCCTCCTCCTTCTCGGGCACAAAGTTAATCCACCTATTATCCCCCACCTTCCAAGCAAAGACTTTATCACTTACTTTCTGCACCCATTTCAGGGTACGACATGCATAAGCCTCATCAAAAGTAGGGATCTTCTTAGACATGGCCTGGTCACCTGGACCCATGACAAAACCGGCCACCCTCTTTGCAATCAGGGTCACTATAGCCCAATAATCCAACGAAGACCTACTCGAAATTGCCATCTTCTCTAAGCATATACAAACCATCGCGCAAGGGCACATGAAGACACGCTTCTCGGAACTCGGATTGAGGTAAGAAGATAGGAGGAATAACTCATTAGCATTAAGCTTGCTAAGGTACGAACGGACAACAAGCCCCCTAACATTTTCAACAATAGAGGGAGAGCGGAATGATGCACATTGTTCAGGTGCATCGAGCTCACCTTATGCTTGGAACCACCAGTTAAAAGAGAAAAGAATTGAACGACCTTGAATGTGATTGGAAATTCCTCGAAAGAGTCTTTGTGATCCTTTCCAAGTCCCGAGGCAGATGTCAATCCTGCAAAGTCCAAGTTGTATTCCTCCCCTTTTATATGGAAATAAATTTTCTTATCACCCATCACATACTTATACTTCTTATAGGAACTAAGGAGCTATAGGTTAAACTTCTTATACAAAAATGCTTGAAGAGTGTACAACCCCGAGAGTCCCAAATGCCGAAAAATATCCTCAACATAAACTTCAAAGTCCATTGCCTCCAAGAAGCTTGGATCCACACACCTTGCTTTTAACATATAATAGTTCATAAGCGCCTCAAATTTCTTTTTTTGATCATCATCCTCAATCTCGGTAACCGGCTACGAAAGATACCACTGGACGCTCCCACGATGACAGAGTTGCTTATTCGTCCACATCTTGGTTGACTCGAGTGTTTCTTGCTCTCTTGCTCTTTCCGGGTGTCATCTAGCATCAATCATCACAACAACAACCAAAAGAACAAAAAAAATTATTATGGAGTCCCCATATGAAACAATTATGGCCAAGAATAAATATCCCAAAGATTAAGCAAAGAACAGGTAGAAAAATTGGGTATCACATGAAAGAGTTTGGCACAAGAGGTATTGAATCAAAAAACAAGAGGCAAATTAAGTGGGTACTTTGAGATTGACAACAAAGATATGAAAGAATTAGTCATCAAATCATAATCAATGCCCAAAACAAGGAAAAAGATTGAACTAGAAGGCATAAGGTTATCATGGCTAAGAATTTTGACATCACAATGGTAGAAATTAATAGGTTTGTCACAAAATTTAACAAAATCAAGAATTTTCAAGCTTCCAACAATGGTGTGAAGAACAACTTCCACCCATTTTTGCTTAAGAGTAACGGAAATTTTAAGAAAAGATGAACAATACCATAAAATTATCAAATTTTGGTGTTGAGACAATTTAAGAGACTATTAGTTACTAGGAATTCAATATACACTAGTATTAAGAATGTAAATAACATGGAATCAACATTAAATTCCCAAATTTTTAAATCTAAGGTTTCACCATATCCCACAAAATTTCGAATTTGAGAAGGAATATAAGTTTTTATGGTGTTACTACTATCAATAAGAAATGAAAGTAGGCCTACTATGCCATACTAACAATAGACAACAACAACAACAACATGATTAATCAATAATAAAAAAACAAAAAGTCAATTTATTTCCACAAATTTTAGAAAAATTCAAATTTGGAGCAATAAAATGAAAGAATAGAGATATTAACCCTTTTGTGCCTTTCCGAAGGGTTTCGATACTGAGATTCTTGAGGATAGTGATCGCTCAACATTCCTGCTAAAGACCAAGGGTGGAAGCCATGGAGTATCGAAGATTGTGATCGATCTTTTACCAGTGGTGATATTGTTGCCGAAGTCGCTCATCTCCGTTTTACGGAGTATTTTCCGGATCCACATGCCGACGGTGGGCTTGCTCGTCCTCGGCATGACATGGGGAGATCTGACCATCAGGCCCTTCTGCGTAGGACAGTCGACGTAGGGGAATAACAATTATATATTTTATATTATTATCTTTATTTAAATATTATAGTATTGTTTCTTATAACATTTTATCATGTTATAACATTTTCCTGTATACATATAATATTTATCAAATTGGTATTATTGTTCGTTGTGAATATTTTTCATTATTTGACCTATACATGCTCCTATATGGACCGTTCATTACTTTTTGGTTTGAATCAACGTTACATTATTGGTTGTTTGACCATAACGTTTAATTAAAATAATCACAACGGTTCACCAATAACCGTTGTAAAGTTAATAAATAAAAAATGTTTTCTCCGTATGCTTGGACGATATGAAACATACAACAACATATTTCTTTCAACCGTTGTAAATTTTTTCACATTATTCATGATTTGGCCTCTAAATGCTCTCATATGGACCGTAATTACTTTTTGATTTGAAACAACATTGCATTATGTGGTTGTATGAGCTTTATTCACGTAATGCATGATATCCTTTTTTACTAATCCATGAAAGTGAGTAGTAACAATGCACGCCATGCAATCAATAATGTTTGACTATAATGATTAATATTATTCTAATTAATTATAGCCTTACTATAAATAGCCTAACATATAAAGCAATTAAAATCACTTTTACTCTAATTAGCACAAATAACATATAACTTACTCCACTTATTTAATTACTAAAACTATTTAATGTCGTCGGCGTCCGCAGCTTCTCAATCGGTTGCACGGTATATCAATCCAATTACCAACACAATTGTGACAACCCTCGCGAATGCGAAAATAAAACATAACAAGCATGTGATTTATATAGCGGAAAATACGATGTTTTTAAAACTTTTTACATGCAAGATAGAAATACGAGGAATGTCAAATAAATACAAACTAAAATAGAATATACTACAAAGAGATGTAGTCTCTCAAAATGTGATCAAGTAACAAAGTTATTAACAACTAGCTAAAAATCGTCTAGAGGTGATTCATCCAAGACAACGCCCGCTAGCTCACACCCGAACCCAAAATACCACAAGCAAAAAGCCATCCAAGCAAGCAACCTGTTCATCCATGAAAAACATGAACGCCACAATCAGTGGGGAGTAACTCCGGGTTCTCCCAGCCATATCACATTAAGCGTACATAAACGGAAATACAAAAGTAGAAGCATGCATATATAGATATACATGTGAAGTACGAGAAGGATAAATAGGCAATTCAATACATATGGATATCGATACATGAAGTACAAAACCGTAACCATCATATTATAGAAAGACTCGGGGATGACACTCTTAGGCAACCATACACTCACTAGGGCTTGCTTCTCACCGTTAGCGGCATAAGTTTCATAAGATTGAGACTCGACAAACAAACCATGCCAAGTCATCAAAAGATCATGAATAATCAATCATATAATCATCCAACCAAACGTACAATACGTTGATGACATCTCTCACGGTAAATGCCACGCACTAGCACCGTGTACATGGCAAGTATGATTAAAATCGCATCCACGGGATAAACATTTCCCTGAACGCATACACGATTAACATTTCGTATATGTAGACTAATTTCCTCCGGTAGGACGACGATATAAATATCCGATCCTAGTCTAAACCTGGCCAGACTCTCGGAATAACATTTTCCGATTCGACATGCGATAAACATTTCGCATCCAAGACTCGGTCAATCATAGACGCCGAGTACCCCAAATTGGTCGACATTCACGAAAGAGGCGGTAAAGAGCACAAGCATCATAACAAGCGGTACGCTACATGTAATGACACCACCTCGCAAGTATACAACATTTGACGGCCGAGTGGATCAACGCAAAGCGCTCGCCTCCCAACAACGTCGTCATATGCCCACTAACAGATGCAATTAAGCATTAAGGATACACTCCCCGTTCCGACATTCCAGCCTTACGAACGTGGAGGTAGCCAAGGGAATGAGAGTACAAAGCACATAGAAAATTAGTGCTCAAACCGTAACATTTGTAAAAACCGACTCAAGTGGGACATACCAAAAACCGTCACAAAACATGCGATACAAGCGAAGGGATTATCATATATTCGAAACATTAATATTTAAAGTCAAACCCGAAAGTCAACAAAAGTCAAAGTCAAACCCGAGAGTCAACAAAAGTCAAAGTCAAACCTGAGACCCGAGACCCAAACCCGACAATTTGGAGTGGGCTACAAACAAATCATCAATGCAAGAAGACTAAGTCCAAAGGGTCAAGGAAAGTCAAGGCGGGACTAGAATTCAAAGAGTCGATTTTGGGAAAAACTGGCAGCAAGAAACGCTGCCAGCGCCAGGCAACGCTGCCAGCGTCCTCACGACGTTGCCAGCGTCCATGGACGCTGCCAGCGTCCTGGTCTCAGGCACGCATTCCTTTATACACGAAAATCCCAATTTTCACTAAGGTTCAACATACAACAATCATCATTTATCATCACAAACCAACGATTCTCATATCAGTTATCAACTAACTACAAACAACATCAACAACACAATTCCTATGATTACTAATCCTATTCTAAATACGATTACTAACATAGAAATCACATAAAAACACGTAAATGATATCGAGTAACCCTTCACCGTTACCTTTTCGCGTCTTCAATCCGCTCGATTTCCTCTTCTATCAAGAAGTAGTCTTTGTCGGGGTCTTGGAGGTCACCACCTACAATTAGATAATAAAAGATGAATATAATTCACCTTTGAGAAAGACGGATAAATTGAAAAGCGAGAAAGACGGTAATTTTATTACCAATACGGATAGAGGACGATGAGAGGGAAAGAATAAGACGAACTTTAGTGAATTTGAGCGAGAAACGAAGGAGTAGAATCGATATTAAATTGGAGCAAATATGGAGGTTAGGGTTTTTGGTGTTTACTTGGTGTGGAAGAAGAAGATTGAATGTGAGGGTGAGTTAGGGTTATGAGGGAGTATATGGAGTAAGTGGAAAACATGAGAAAAAGCCCAAAAACGTCTTAAGACGTAACTTACTCGGAATCTCGCGTAAAGTCCAAATACGAACTCGGAAATTCTAAACTAGACACGGGAAATTTAATTCTAAACTAAAACTAAATTTCACTGAAAAGTATCCGTATAATATTTTTACTATAAAAATAGGGTACATTTGCGGGTGTTACAATAATACACAATCTTCTCATCAAATACGATGAAGAGCGTAATGCTTTTTCTAAGAGTCTTACATGGTTAAGGGGCACCCTCAATAATAATGGTTTTACAAATGTTGAAAAAGTCCACCCGACATTGTTGAAGGGCGTGGTTTTCTCGGATGCGCCCTTATCTAGTTTCAAGGGTGTTGTCTTTAAAGATCTTCGTTATGCAAAAAACTTGCTGCAAGGTATGCGACACGTGATCATGAATTAGGGAGACATCAGTTTTATTCCAACTATCCCGATTGTTATGTGCACGGTGGGCCGCACCTACATATTACCAATGCTGAGGACGCTCATCTATTGAGAAGGGAGTTCCCGCACGATCTTATTACCGTACCGAAATCCTGGGAGGATGAACAAGTGCCTCATTTTAATCACTGTTATCCTGCTGAGTATATAGTAAACTTTATTTATAATCTATTTTTAATATGATTACCCACCCTATTCGAATTTCTAGGGATTTTAATTAATTTGCAAGTCGTTTGTCGGTTTTGTTGGTTTTTTTCTTGCTTTTTTTTGTGTATGTATGTACGTGTTTTTTGTTATTATTTTGTTGTATTAATGAAATTGCTTGCTAGTTTTAGTTAAATAATGTGTGCAATATAATCTTTTTGATAATTGTTATTATATTTAAACGCCTAACATAAAAATAAAGTAACTAACATAAAAATTAAACAATAATAAATATTTAATATACATTACAATATAAATTTCTTGGTCAAGACAAAATTAAACAAGAATAATCAAGATTTAGGTACATTAAATAAGTATATACATTTAAAAAAAAACCTAAATAGTAATAAAAAAGTACATTAAACGACAAAAATAAACAAAAGCATTAACAAGGTGTTCTCATTATTGTTGTTGTTGTCGTCGCTGCCGTCGCTGTCATTACTCTTTATAGCTTAAAAATAGTGATCTTATTTTCGTAGCTTATGGTTTTGATTAGAATTATTGTAACACCCTCGATTTTACCATGATGAGTAATTTACTAAAGTCGTTAATTTTATAATTTTCTCTTTTCGTTTTATTGGTTAAAATATTCTAAACCGCTAATTTTTTACTGTTTTGCTTTAAATTAGTGTTAAGTCGTGTTTATGTATATTTGGGTAGAAACTGTTACATTCTTGGTCGTTTGGAGCTTAGATTTTGATTTTACGCAAAACTTTAGTGGAAATCGATCCATATGAGTATTGGGCCAAGTGGTGTCTTTTGGACCTTTCTTCCATTAGGTCTAAACCCATTTATCACCCAAGTCCCTCATCCTTAACCCCTCAAAAATTCTGAAATCCCACTTCCTCCTCCAACCTCCAAACCCTCCATTAAACCTTCAAAGTTCAAAAACTTAAGACGGGTGTCATTTCTTTGTTTCCCAGCCAAATTAAGATTCGCTTGTTGTTTTGTAATCCCCTCTTCATCCTCTTCCTTTCTATATAACATAGTTTCACCTTTGTTGTCTTTCAAAAATCTTTTCTTTTCTTAGAGATAGGTTTTCTCCCAAAGTTTTGACTTTTATTTGTCTCGGAGGAAGCTATGAAGACCGAAGAAAGAATTTCATCATTTAGAAAAAATTAGGCGCTTAGAAGACGCTAAATAAGGTAATGTAGACGGGTTACTCGATATTGCATTGTTTGTATAGCTGTTTGTGTTAGTTTAGAATTTCACATGACAAAGATGAGTTCTTTAAATTGAATTTATCTCATTTTCATTGTTTATGTATGTTGAATGTTACATGAAATTCATATGATGTTGGTTTACATGTTGTTAGAAATATGGTGATGAATCCTTGAGTTTGGAACTACTGTTGATGTTGGTGAAATTTGGGTAAAGTTCGCTTTGTTGTGTTGACTTGGATGATGATTTATAATGACTATAATCCTTGTTCATTTCTTGTTTGTGGTATGATCTTGTATGTTGAGTTTGGAGTTTGAAGATTAATCTTCAAAGCCAAAGAAAGGGATGAAAATTCTGAAATGTGGCTTGTGTCAATCCGGATGGTGAAATTTCACTTGACTGAGCGAAATTTTGCGCGGTACAAAAGTTGTCCGAAATTGCTTAAAGTTGGTCTAGGAGTCGGCGGGAGAAATTTCACCCGAGCAAGTGAAGTTTTTCTGCACTCACCCCTTTTTCGTTTTGGGCGTGTGACCTATCTCTGGAACCTTAAGTGGATAAGCTATCACCTCCACTTGGAATTTCTGGATTTAGATGTCTACAACTCGACTTATGATCGTTTGAAGTCGACCCTTGTTTTAGACGAATTCCAAACATGTTGTTTTGAGATGGGATTTGTGTTCCTTATTGATTATGCTTCCTAAACCTTGTCTAATACTTATGTATTATGTATGGACTTTTTTTTTTATTTATCATTGTTACATTTATCTTATTTCTGATCAACATGTTTAATGTCGATTTTGGATTGTCTTACGCATGTATGTCATGTATGCCTTGAATAGTCGGTTGAGTTGTATTTGTTGGATGATGTGGAACTCTCATTTACTGTTTGCACCCTTAAAATTTTGGAATTCATGTCGAAGTGATGGGGGTAAATTCTTTTGTGCTTGTGCATATGTTAGTGGGAATATGACGACGTTGTTGGGAGACGAACGCGTAACGTTGATCGACCCGACAGTCAAATATTGTATTCTTGCGAGGTGGTGTCATTGCATGTAGCGTACTTGCTTGTTTTATCTTGACCTCCTCTTCCGTGCCTATAAGCCGGTTTTGGATTATTGAATTCTTTCCTCATTTTTCGTGCCGTTTTGCCAAATTTGAGGTAGTCGGCTTCCGTTATGTCGTCCGAGTCTTGGATGCGAAATGTTTATCGCATGTCAAAATTGAGAAACGTGCATCCCGAGAGTCTAGTTAGGTTTAAACTAGGACAGTATTATAATATCGTCGTCTTACCAGGAGGTTTAGAGACGTGAGTATGCGGACCATGTATCGCATACAGTCTCTGGAAACGTTTATCCTGTAGACTTGTTTGTCTTGCTTGTATAGTACCGATGCTAGTGCGTGTCATTTACCATGAGAGCGTGTTTGCTTCATATGTTTGATGAACATGGTATTGTGATGGTTACTTATGTTGGATTGTTGGATGCCTTATATGGTATTGTGTGTCCCGTCGCTAGCCTCATCGATTTTATGGTTACTAGTGTTGAGATGTAAGCCACTAGTATCTATACAATTGCCAAGACGTGTCTTCCCCAATCCTAAAAATATGATGGTTTTATCATTGATAGTTCTCACATACTTATGGTTTTGATTATTATTCTCTCACATGATTCATATATGTGGGTTTACCTAATCTATCATCGTCTTAATGTTATTTATATTGCATGATGTATCAACTTATATTTATTCACATGATTTGGAATCTATTTAGATTGCTTATGTTGGAACATGTTTGTATTGTGCTTGTTCATGTGTGGTTTGATGTGATAAGGCTGGGAGAACCCCGAGTTACTCCGATCCCCACTGACTGTGGCATTCATTAATAATGAGTGAACAGGTTGCAGGTTCATGTCTGCATGGGGTTTTGACAAGTGAGCTAGCGAGCATTGTACTTACGACGATTCACCCTTAGTATTGTAGTTTTTTTTAATTCTTATTATTTTGTTTGTATATTTACCAAGGGATCAGAATCCCGTGTGTATATTTAAGGTTACATTTTGTATAAAAGATTTATTAATTTAAGTTTCAGTTTTTATGATTTAATGACATTCGCGATTTTACCTTTAACGTTTTTAAAATCTCGTATTTTCGCTGCAAATCTATATGATTAATTTATTGTATTATTAAGGGGTGTCACAATTACTCTATATATGCCTCGAAATTGGATGATCGATGATATGATGAAAAATGTGATATCTTTTTTGACGATGGAATAACTGCGTTTTACAATTTCGTTCGTCATAATTTGTAAGACCCCTCAACAATCCCGTTGTAACACCCGCAAATGTACCTTATTTGTATTTTAAAATTATTATACGGATACTAGTTAGCGTAATTTTAGATTTAGTCTAGAACTTAGTTTCCCGTGTCTAATTTAACAAATTCGAGTTCGTCTTCGGACTCTACTCGAAATTCCGTGTGAGTTACGCCTTGAGCCGCTTTTGGGCTTTTTCCTCCATTTTTTTCCACTCACCTTTATAACTCCAACTCCCTCATATTTTCCACTCACCTTCTTCCTCACCAAGTAACCAAAACCCTAAACCCCATTTTTGATCAAACTCAAATTCATCACTACTCCTTCATTACTCACTCAAATTCTTTGATTTTCATCATAATCTTCCTCTCTTATCGTCCTCTACCTTTTGTGGTAATAAAATTACTGCCTTTTTCATTTTAAATTTATCCGTCTTTCTCAAAGGTGAATTATATTCATCTTTTGTTGTGTTTTTGTAGGTGGAGACCTTCAAGACCCCGACAAAGATTACTACCTCATGGAGGAAGAGTTGGAAGACGATTGAAGACGTATAAAGGTAACGGTGAAGGGTTACTCGATATCAATACGTATTTTAAATGCTTTACTTGACGTTTACCAAATGTCTAGTGATAATTATTAGATACTTAATATAGTTTGATGTTAGGATTTTTGTTGGAATTGAATTTGTAGCTATGGAATTTGTGTTGCTTAATGATTGATGATGATTGTTGATAGTTGATGATAGTTGATGGTAGTTATTTATGATTATTGAGGATTATTGGTGAAGTATGGTGATTTTCGTGTTAAAGTAGTCCCAGCCGACCGGCTGGGAACGCGGTAGAAGCAATGTTTGCATTTAGTGTGATTTTGGTATTGTGTTATTCCCAGCCGGGTAGCCGGCTGCCGGTTCCCCTAAGCGGCTGGGACATCCCTGTATTTTTGTTGGTTTTCGATTATTGCTAAAGTGGCAGCCAGGTAGCCGGCGACCGGTCACCTTGACCGGCTGGCACTCCCTGTGTTCTTCTTCTATTTCTTTTCTTATGCTCTCACTTATAATAGTTTGTATGGTTTGTTTATCGTATAAATTTACGTAATAGCATTAAATATTCATGTTTAGAATATATGATATTCCACTCGCTCATATCGCATGTTTTGTGACGGTTTTTGATATGTCCCCCTTTGAGTCGGGTTTACCTATGTTTTGATTTGAGCACTAATTGTTAAGTGCTATGAACTCTTATTCCCCGGCTATACCTCCTTGCTCGTTAGACTGGAATGTCGGATCGAGGAGGTGTATCCTTGTTGCTTGAATGCATGTTTTAGCGGGGATATAACGACGTTGTTGGGAAGCGAACACAATGCGTTGATCGACTCGGCCGTCAAATGTCGTATCCTTGCAAGGTGGTGTCATTGCATTTAGCATACTGCTTGATTATGATTTTTGTGCTCTTTCTGCCTCTTTTGTATAGTTTAACCGAATTTGGGGTACTCGGCTCTGTGTTTGACCGAGTCTTGGATGCGAAATGTGTATCGCATGTCGAATCGGAACATGTTTATTCCGAGAGTCTGGCCAGGTTTAGACTAGGCCCGTATTATTATCGTCGTCCTACCGGGAGGAAATGAGTCTTTCATATACGATACGTTTATCGTGTATGGTTCAGGGAAATGTTTATCCCGTGGACGTGTATTGATCATACTTGGTATGTACATGGTGCTAGTGCGTGTCATTAACCGTGAGAGATTATGTTACCATATTCGCATGTTTGGATGGATGTTTATATGTTGATTATTTGTGACCGTTGGATGACTTGGCGTGGTTTATATGTCGAGTCAGTATCTCATCAAGTATATGTCACTAACGGTGAGATGTAAGCCCTAGTGAGTATATTGTTGCCTATGGGTGTCTTCCCCGAGTCTGTCTATAATCTGATGCTTACGACCTTGTTATTTCATACGCCTATATCTTATATATTGGAATGCTTATTTGTACTTCTCGTATTTCACATATATATATATATATATATAAGTATGCTTCTACATGTTTATTACCGTTTATGTGTGTTATTTGTGATATGGATGGGAGTACCCGGAGTTACTCCCCACTGACTGTGGCGTTCATGTTTAATGAATGTACATGTTGCTTGGCTGGATCTTTGCTTGTTTTTGGGTTCGGGTGTGAGCTAGCGAGCGTTGGACTTGACGATTCACCCGTAGATGTGTTTAGATAGTTTACTAAACAACTTTTATGTTTGATCACGTTTTGAGAGACTATGTCTTTTTGTAGTACTTTATATGTGACACCCTCGAATTTGCGGAAAGATAAACAAGTAATTTAAATAAATAAAAGATGAGAATACGTTTTTAATAGGTTCACTTTAGTGAAAATCGGTAAATTTTAAAACCGGAACCTACCATTAAATATATTCATCATAACAAAGGTGTCTTAAAGAAAAAGGTTCATAACAAAAAGGAAATATTATTATACATAAGAAGTATCCAAAACGGGAGACATATCTCCCGTATAAATACGGAAAATAAAAGAGTGTATAGTATAATACAATCCTAAGAACCGAATATAGGTCCAAGGTAATACTCCACTCGCTAGCTCGTCAATGTACCAAAGTATGCATCACAAACCTGCCAACCGCATTAAATATAAACACGGAAGCCACAGTCAGTGGGGAGTAACTCCGAGTTCTCCCAGCCACGAAATGTCGAGTTTAATAAAACATGGATAACATAAAAGAGATGTATATGGAAAATACAAAACCTTAACATATACGATATGCTTTTCATGTTATGAAACAAATAGCTAACATATAACCGAGCATAAGAAGGATAAGCTACTCATGCAAGCTATCATGTGAATCGGTTAACAACCTATACCACGAGGTAGGGAAGCTGGTATTCTAGCTCAGAGGTTACCTTTAAAACATGGCCATGATACACTCAACCCTAATCATACAAGATATCATGTGAATCAGTTAACAACCGGTAATCCAAACTCTATCAACCTTAGCCGGCTTGCATCTCACCTTCTAAGATTCATAGAATCATCAAACATGAAAGACCAATACATCTAGAAACAGGCATAAGTTCTTAGCACCGTCAATAGTCGACTTCTGTAACTCGAGGCTATACCACAAGGTAGGAAAACATCCTAGTCCTAGACTGATCAGACCTAGCGACAACAGCTAATCCATTCCCCGTCTCATGACCAAAAGTACATGAGAATCTCTACTAGGCGAACCCCTAAGCAGAGTTGGCTAGTACTTAAGCTGGCTCCATTCCCAAAGTGGAAGCAATTAGGCGCCATGCCCCGACTTGGATATAAACCCACCAAGCCGGGACACAAAAGCTATCAACAAGTGAACATATACTCGTTAAAGATAGTAAGGCCTATCCATGTCATGGTCCAAGATACTCATTTAGAATTAGAATGGTCAAGACGCCATATACTCGTAATTCTCTATGGGTACTTAGTCAACACGACATATATCATACCATTAAACAGTCACGGGAAAAACTTCCTATCATGTGACTAATTGCATATAAATCATATTCAAATATCATATAGCCTCATATCTACTAAGGCTCATTCATTCATTTATAAAATAAAACCTTACTTGAAGACAAATCCCCGACCCGAGTCCCGCGACTGGTCATCAGTCAAAACGGGGCTGACTAGATCTTAGTTTGACCAAACCCGTTTGGTCAAACCGGCTAGAAACAGAGTCTTAGCCATTTAGGCTTGAACATAAGAATATCATAATCATTTCATGCTATTTCATTCTAGTTTCTAACATATGAATTATTAATTCTTACCAAACCCGCTTGACTTAAAGGATATCAAATTAAACTAAAATCTTATGTTATAATTTCTAACATGTGAGTAATAATAATATTATGAAAAACCTTTTAATTAAATAATTTACTTATTAAAATTTCCCACTTGCTAAATATTACATAACACGATATAATAATAACGATAAACTAGAAAAACCGTCACAAGTCTAAAGAGGGCTCACGGGCTATTTTGGGCCGAGAAAGAACCGGGCCTGGACTGGGCCCACGGGCCTGGTTTGGGCTGTTTTGGTCGACTTTTCTAGAAACCGTTTCTTAATATTTCCCGCATGCTTAACATATTTAAAACCCGTCAAAACAACAAAAAAACAATCAAGTATCGACACAAGCCCAAAGGGCCAACCACGGACCAATCCAGACCGGCCTGGACCGGGCCTGAACCGGCCTGAACCGGCCTGGTTTGGATCGGTTTTCCAGCCACCTTACATGGCCCCACCAACAAACAACCCCTAATTATTTCTAACATGTTTTAATTAACAAACATCCATTTTAACAACCAATTTAACCATCATTCATACAAAAATCATGATTATGAACAAATCATCCAAATAAGTCAAGAACACTAAACATGTTAAAAATTCATACAACATAATAAAAATAACAACTTATCATGTTACTAGTTAAAACCGTAAATAACAATAATATAAACAAAAACAAAAGTATGTAACATTAATTCGTCGAGTAACTCGGAATCGTTACCTTAGCTAGCACAAAATCAAGTAGCACCAAAATAAGAAGTAAAAACCCGTCTACTAATCTTCTTCTAAAATATACGAGTCACCAAACTCGTCTTCATAATCTTCTCCTATAAGAAATGACAAAAATAACATTATTAGAATTAAAACTTGATTTCAACAATTAAAGTGTTGAAAACGATTTTGTCGGTTTTGAAAATAAAACGTACATGGAGATGAAGAGCGGAGAGGAGACTCTAGAAATATAAGTTAGGACGGAGTTGGCCAAGTAACGAAGGTTTTGTGACGATTTTGCTCAAGAACGATCAAGAACGCTCAAGAACACCAAGAACGATTTTGATTATATTAAAGAAGGTATTAAATAGATATTAAGTTGATTTAATGTAAAATGAAAAGATAATTAGTGAGTAATGGGGGAGGGTGTGCCGTGTAATTATAGAGGAATAATGGAGTCGGGTTTTGAAATTGTTGTTACGGGATTGACTCGGGTTTTATAATTATATTATTGTAATTGTTTAGATATTATTAGATATTAAGTTAATTTAATTAAATATCTAGATATTATTTAGATATTATGTTATTGTAATCAAAAGAAATAAAATATCTAATCCTAAGAGAGAAGAGGGGAGCCGTGTGGTTATAGAAGAAATCGGGTTTGTTTTTAAGCGATTTGCGGAGTTTAAATTGACGGATCGATAAAGTTACAAATATCCTAGATATTTGTATTAGTTTAATCAAATTAATTAAAAGATCTAATATGAGTGGAAAAAAATGACATGGGCGTGTGACTCATGCCAGAGTCGGGTTTCGGGTTTGTTTCGGGACTTAAGTTGACTCGGGAATAGTTAAATGACGTTCAGGGTTAAATCGTAAAACCTTCTCTTTAATTCCGAATAAATTCAAAATAATTATCTTAAATTATCATAAATTCAAATAAATCTTAATAAATTAAAATAAATTAAATTTATTATTTTTCAAATATAATTTCGGTCTTTCAAATTACGGGTTGTTACAATCACCCCTCCTTTTAAAAAGTTTCGTCCTCGAAACTTAGAAGAAGGAAAGTGACATATATGTAGGTCTATTTCAAACCTTTTAAAACTTTAATTGTAATAAAAATACGGGGTCTTATCAACGGGGTGGAAGGTTCTCGTCTACAGTTAAGAACATCGACGTCCCAAGTCAAAGCCTCAAAAGATACATTTTCGCATCAATAAATGAGAAAACTAGTTATCGAACGTCTCCAATAACGAGTCTCAACACTCCTTGACGGTAAAATACTTGAAATCATCAAACATTTCCAAAAGCTTTTAGTTCAAAAATTCTATAGTAAAGGTAATAACTCTACTATCTATGCCTAAAATTCCTAACTAAAGCTTCTAATAATCTATCTATAAGAGATGATATTCGATAGAAGGAACGGAATATTCGAAAGAATAAATCGAATAGAAAGAGGAAAGACAGAAGGAGATTTACCTCAAGCAAAGAGCTCGGGATATTTAGCTAACATTTTAGCTTCGGGTTCCCAAGTTTCTGATTCAACGTTTCCACAACGCCAAAGAATACGAACTAAGGGTACCACTTTGTTTCTGAGTTGCTTGTTAGCCCTTTCAAGTATACGAATCGGCCTTTCTTCCAAAGCCAAATTAGGTTCCAAGTCCAACACTTCTTCTTGAATAATATGACTCGGATCACTAATATCCTTCTTCAATTGAGAAACATGGAACACATCATGAACTTTACTCAAGTTCGGAGGTAATTCCAAACGATAAGCAACGGGACCAACTCTCTTAAGCACACGAAACGGTCCAATATATTTAGGACTCAACTTTCCCTTCACTCCAAACCGTTTCACTCCTTTCATCGAAGACACTTTAAGGAATACTCGGTCATCAACATCAAATTCAAGTGGTCGACGACGGACATCGGCATAGGATTTTTGTCTATCTTGAGCGGCTTTCATTCGCTCATGAATGACTTGAACTTGATCAATTGTTTCAGTCACTATGTCGGGACTCAACATATGATCATCCTGGACTTGATCCCAACAAACAGGACTACGACACTTCCTACCGTATAAAGCCTCGTACGGTGACATCTTGATAGAAGCATGGTAACTGTTGTTATAAGAAAATTCAACCAGAGGCAAACACTTCTCCCAAGAAGCGTGAAATTCTAAGGCACAAGCTCGGATAAGATCTTCCAAAGTTTGGATCGTCCTCTCGGTCTGACCATCAGTAGCGGCATGAAATGCTGTGCTCATCAACAATTTACTACCCATGGCTTCTTGTAAGGCTGTCCAGAATCGGGAACAGAATCTCGATCACGATCTGAAACTATATCTTTAGGAACTCCATGGTAGCGTACTATCTCTTTCACATAGGCACCAGCTAAAGCATCTATCCTCCAAGTTTCATTGATAGGCACGAATCTGGCACACTTGGTTAGACGGTCTACAATAACCCAGATGGCATCCTTTCCACTAGAAGTTCTAGGTAAAGCCATCACGAAGTCCATAGAAATAGACTCCCATTTCCAAAGAGGAACTTCCAAAGGTTGTAGCAAACCTCCGGGTCTTTGATGTTCGATCTTCACCTTTTGACAAGTAAGACATTTACTAACATACTCCTTTACTTCAATCTTCATCCGAGGCCACCAAAACTGTGGTCTCAAATCTTTATACATTTTGTCACCGCCAGGATGAATAGAATAAGGAGAAAGGTGAGCTTCATCAAGTATTCTCTTTCTCAACTCGGCACTTCTCGGAACATACATTCTACCATGGTAACGAAGGTAGCCATCATTATCCACCACACAATCTTTAGCTTGCCCAAGTAGTATTTTTGCTCATATGGCGATGAAAGTAGCATCCTCTGGTAAACAAGTACGAATCTCTCGATAGAAATCGGGTTCCGCTGTCAAAGCACCAAGATAATCGAATCCTTTCCCAACAAACTGTATCTTCAGCTTCTGAAATTCAGTTACCAGTTCATCGGGTAAAGTACTAAGAGCATTTAATGAATGACTAGTCTTTCTACTCAAAGCATCTGCCACAACATTTGCCTTTCCCTCATGGTAAATCAACTCAGCGTCATAATCATTCACTAACTCTAACCATCTTCTCTGCCTCATATTCAACTCCTTCTGAGTAAAGATGCACCTCAAGCTTTTATGATCGGTATAGATTCGACAATGAACTCCAATAAGATAGTGTCTCCAAGTTTTCAATGCATGCACCACAGCTGCTAACTCAAGATCATGAGTTGGGTAGTTCACTTCATGAACTCTGAGTTGTCGAGAAGCATATGCAATGACTTTTCTATTCTGCATTAAGACACATCCCAAACCATGCTTAGAAGCATCACAATAGACATCATAATCAGCTTCATCATCTGGTAAAGTCAACACCGGTGCAGTAGTCAATCTCTTCTTTAATTCCAAGAAGGAAATTTCACATTCATCGGTCCAGATATACTTTGCTTCCTTCTTTAGCAATTGAGTCATCGGTCTTGCTAACTTAGAGAAATCTTTCACAAACCGACGGTAATAACACGCTAAACCAAGGAAACTCCGAATCTCGGACACATTTTTCGGACTCTTCCATTCTACCACGGCCTCAGTTTTAGCTGGATCGACCATAACACCGTCTTTTGAAATGACATGACCAAGGAAAGATACCTCGGGCAACCAGAATTCTCATTTGGAGAACTTAGCATACCATTTTTGGCGTCGAAGAACACCCAAAATGATTCGAAGGTGATCAGCATGTTCTTCCTCAGATTTCGAAAAGATCAAAATATCATCAATGAATACCACAACACATTTATCGAGGTACTCCCTGAAGGTACGATTCATCTGATCCATGAATATTGCTGGAGCGTTAGTCAAACCGAATGGCATCACATTGAATTCGAAATGACCATACCTCGAGCTAAAAGCAGTCTTGGGCATATCTGCTTCCCGAACGGGAATTTGATGATAACCCGATCTAAGATCAATTTTTGAAAAAGTTGAAGCACCTCGTAACTGGTCAAAGAGATCATTAATACGCGGAAGAGGATATTTGTTTTTGATTGTGACACGGTTCAACTCTCGATAATCAATGCACATTCGCATAGAACCGTCTTTCTTTTTGACAAAGAGCACGGGCGCACCCCAAGGAGAAGCACTAGGCCTAATAAAGCCTTTCTCAATCAAATCATCAAGTTGAATTCTCAACTCTTTCAATTCGGAAGGAGCCATACGATATGGAGCTTTAACAATTGGTCCAGTTCCAGGAACTAGATCAATGGAAAATTCAACATCTCTTTCAGGAGGAATCCCGGGTAATTCATCGGGAAATACATCTGGAAACTCTTGAACAATTGGCACATCTTCCAATGAAGGCAAAGACGAAGTAGTAGAAGTAGTTACAACACATAAGAAAGCTTTGTAACCCTTCTTGATAACTTTTACCATCTTCATAGCCGAAATAAGTTTCACAGTGGTCTGTTTGCGAACTTCTTGATAGGATACACGGTTACCTAAAGGACTTTTGAGAATAATCTTCTGGTCACGGCATTCAAATCGAGCATGATAAGTAGATAACCAATCCATGCCCAGAATGATATCAAACTCTTCAAGAGGGAATCGAAGAAGATTAGCCGGAAAAGTAGATCCATTTATTGATATAGGAATGTCCGAATGAAGATAAGAGCATGAAAATACATCTCCAGACGGTAAAGATATAGGAGTACTTTCTCCGATTGAAGCTTTGAGAGGTAATTTATCGGATAGTCTCATCGAAATAAAAGACAAAGAAGCTCCCGTATCAAACAAAATTAAACACGGTATTTCATAAATTGAAAACATACCAGTCACAATGTCTGGTTGAGCATCGGCCTCAGCGCGGCTCATGATAAAAATTCGACCCTTAGGTCTCCCAGAAGTAACTGGTGTAGAAGCTGTCTTCATCCTATCAGGACATACATTAGCCTTGTGTCCCGGTTTCTGACAAATAAAGCACACAAATGGCTTGTTGAAGCAGCCAACACCGGGATGCTCAGGCATCTTGCACCTAAAACAGATACGACCCTTAAGATCGTTGTTGTTGCTCGGGACGAATGGACGGTTTCTCTGATTTGCTTGTCCACTCTGAAAATTCTTCCTCTTGTTTGAGAAAGAGGGAGAAAAGGAAGGTCGAGAAGTAGGATACAACGGTCTCTTGCCATAAGCATTAGGAGCAACATACAAGGTACGAGCCTCGTTGGCAATCTCCCGAATAGAACTCTCTGCCCAAATAGCATCATTGTAGATAGAGACAAAAGAAGTAGCCCTCCTACTGATCTTGCCCTTCACCTGAGGAGAAAGTTTTCCCAGGTAAAAGAATGCTTTGCCTTCCTCCACTTTAATAAGCCGAGTGGCATAATGAGCCAACTTGTTGAACTTGGTTGTGAACTCCTGAACTGAGAGAACTCCTTGTTTGAAGTCCATGAATTCTTTCAGTTTCTGCTGTCTCAATTCATCCGGGTAGAACCTCGCCTCCAATAGTTCACGGAAACGAGTCCAACCAAAATCAGGTTCCAACTTAGCAGTAGGACCCGAAAGAGTCCACCACTGATCAGCTTCCTTCACTAAGAAGTGGGAAGCAAGACGGACTTTATCCGCATCAAGAACATCATATAGAGAAAAGTTCTTCTCCATTTCCCGTATCCATTCCGAAAGCTGAATGGGATCTACTTCACCACCATAGGTTTTGGCTTGGCTCCTAGATAGTTGTGAAGCAACCCATGTACAACTCCCGTGTCTCTCACGGTCGGGAGGAGGATTAGGAATAGGATTCTGCTGTTGATTTTGTTGATTTTGAATAATAAGAGTAAGAGCTGCTAGGATCGTGTTGTCAATTCTCGGAGGCGTCTTGCAAAATAAAACACAGATTAGTACTTATCATTTAGCAAGCACAAAGAGACTACAACATAAATCCTAATCTACCCATCCTACCATTCTATCTCACAGTTTATTATTTTATTAAGGTCAAGTTATTTATACAAGGGTACACAAACGTGCGTCGGGAGCAAAATAGCTCTGATACCAACTGTGACACCCTCAAATTTGCGGAAAGAAAAACAAGTAATTTAAATAAATAAAAGATGAGAATACGTTTCTAATAGGTTCACTTTAGTGAAAATCGGTAAATTTTAAAACCGGAACCTACTATTAAATATATTCATCATAACAAAGGTGTCTTAAAGAAAAGGGTTCATAACAAAAAGGAAATAATATTATACATAAGAAGTATCCAAAACGGGAGACATATCTCCCGTATAAATACGGAAATAAAAGAGTGTAGAATAATATACAATCCTAAGAACCGAATATAGGTCCAAGGTAATACTTCACTCGCTAGCTCGTCAATGTACCCAAGTATGCATCACAAACCTGCCAACCGCATTAAATATAAACACGGAAGCCACAGTCAGTGGGGAGTAACTCCGAGTTCTCCCAGCCACAAAATGTCGAGTTTAATAAAACATGAATAACATAAAAGAGATGTATATGGAAAATACAAAACCTTAACATATACGATATGCTTTTCATGTTATGAAATAATTAACTAACATATAACCTAGCATATGAAAGCTATCATGTGAATCTGTTAACAACCTATAACACGAGGTAGGGAAGCTGGTATGCTAGCTCAGAGGTTACCTTTAAAACATGGCCATGATACACTCAACCCTAATCATACAAAATATCATGTGAATCAGTTAACAACCGGTAATCCAAACTCTATCAACCTTAGCCTGCTTGCATCTCACCTTCTAAGATTCATAGAATCATCAAACATGAAAGACCAATACGTCTAGAAACAGGCATAAGTTCCTAGTACAGTCAATAGTCGACTTCTGTAACTCGAGGCTATACCACAAGGTAGGAAAACATCCTAGTCCTAGATTTATAAGACCTAGCGACAACAGCTAATCCATTCCCCGTCCCATGACCAAAAGTACATGAGAATCTCTACTAGGCGACCCCCTAAGCAGAGTTGGCTAGTACTTAAGCTGGCTCCATTCACAAAGTGGAAGCAATTAGGCGCCATGCCCCGACTTGGATATAAACCCACCAAGCCGGGACACAAAAGCTATCAAACCAGTGACATATACTCGTTAAAGATAGTAAAGGCCTATTCAAATGTACATGGTCCAGATACTCATTTAGAATTAGAATGTCAAGACGCCATATACTCATAATTCTCTACGGGTACTTAGTCAACACGACATATATCATATAATCAAACAGTCACGGGAAAAACTTCCTATCATGTGACTAATTGTATATAAATCATATTCAAATATCATATCGCCTCATATCTACTAAGGCTCATTCATTCATTAAATAAAATCTTACTTGAAGACAAATCCCCGACCCGAGTCCCGCGACGGGTCATCAGTCAAAACGGGGCTGACTAGATCTTAGTTTGACCAAACCCGTTTGGTCAAACCGGCTAGAAACAGAGTCTTTATCATTTAGACTTGAACATAAAATCATCATATTCATTTCATGCTATTTTATTCCAACTTCTAACATGTGAATTATTAAATCTTACGAAACCCGCTTGACTAACAGGATATTATATTTAAACTACAATCTCATATTATAATTTCTAACATGTGAGAAATAATAATATTATGAAAACCTTTTAATTAAATAATTTACTTATTTAAAATTTCCCACTTGCTAAATATTACAAAACACGATAAAAAAACAATAAACTCAAAAACCGTCACAAGTCCAAAGAGAGGACTCACGGCCTGTTTTGGGCCGAGAATAAACCGGGCCTGGACTGGGCCCACGGGCCTGGTTTGGGCTGTTTTGGTCGACTTTTCTAAAAACCGTTTCTTAATATTTCCCGCATGCTTAACATATTTAAAACCCGTCAAAACAACAACAAAACAATCAAGTATCGACACAAGCCCAAAGGGCAATACACGGACCAATCCTGACCGGCCTGGACCGGGCCTGAACCGGCCTGAACCGGCCTGGTTTGGGTCGGTTTTCAGGCCACCCTACACGGCCACCACACACAACCACACCAAATTTATTCCTAACATGTTTTAATTATCAACCATCCATTTTAACAACTAATTCAACCATT
>JAIUZE010045750.1:0-64333 GCA_022085475.1 Heliosperma pusillum | reverse complement strand
GGTCGGTTTTCAGGCCACCCTACACGGCCACCACACACAACCACACCAAATTTATTTCTAACATGTTTTAATTATCAACCATCCATTTTAACAACTAATTCAACCATTATTCATACAAAATCATGATTACAAATCATCCAAATATGTCAAGAACACTAAACATGTTATAAATTCATACAACATAATAAATAAGAACTATTATCAGTTACTACTTAAAAAAACCGTAAATAACAATAACATAACAAAAACAAAAGTATGTAACATTAATTCGTCGAGTAACTCGGAATCGTTACCTTAGCTAGCACAAAATCAAGTATCACCAAAATAAGAACTAAAAACCCGTCTACTAATCTTCTTCTAAAATATACGAGTCACCAAACTCGTCTTCATAATCTTCTCCTATAAGAAATGACAAAAATAACATTATTAGAATTAAAACTTGATTTCAACAATTAAAGTGTTGAAAACGATTTTGTCGGAATGGAAAATAAAACGTACATGGAGATGAAGAGCGGAGAGGAGACTCTAGAAATATAAGTTAGGCCGGATTTGACCAAGTAACGAAGGTTTTGTGACGATTTTGCTCAAGAACGATCAAGAACGATCAAGAACACGAAGAACGATTATGATTATATTAAAGAAGGTATTAATTAGATATTAAGTTGATTTAATGTAAAATGAAAAGATAAGTAGTGAGTAAGTGTGGAGGTTGGGCCGTGTAAATATAGAGATTTACGGGAGTCGGGTTTTGAACTTGTTGTTACGGGATTGACTCGGGTTTTATAAATATATTATGGTAAATATTTAGATATTATTAGATATTATAATAGTTTAATCAAATATCTAGATATTATTTAGATATTATGTTAGTTAAATCAAAAGAAAGGAAAATATCTAATCCTAAGAGAGGAGGAGGAAAGAGGCGTGTGGAGTAGTAGGAAATCGGGTCTGTTTTTAAGCGATTTGTTTTAAGTTGACAGATCGATAAAGTTACAAATATCTTAGATATTTGTATTAGTTTAATCAAAGTAATCAAAAGATCAAAAATGAGTGGAAAGGGTTGACTTGGGCGTGTGACTAATGCAAGAGTCGGGTTTCGGGTTTGTTTCGGGACTTAAGTTGACTCGGGAATAGTTAAATGACGTTCGGGGTTAAACCGTATAACCTACTCTTTAAATTCCAATTAAATTCAAAATAATTATATTAAATTATCATAAATTCAAATAAATCGTAATAAATTAAAATAAATTAAATTTATTACTTTTCAAATATCATTTCGGTCTTTCAAATTACGGGGTGAGTCGGAAAAGTCAACGAAAGTCAAAGTCGACTTAAGAGTCAAGAAAAGTCAAAGACGACTCAAAAGTCAAGAAAAGTCAAAGATGACTTAAGACGGGATTCTCATGGAATCTCACGGAAATTCCAAATACGAACTCGGAAATTCCAAATTCGACTGGAAACAATAAATTCTAAATTAAAACTTAATTTGCTGAAAAGTATCCGTAAAATATTTTCACTAGAAAAATAGGGTATATTTCGGGTTGTTACATGGGGTATTGGAGTGAAGAAAGCAATTATAGTGAGGTCGATGTAGGTAACACAGGGCTGCTTGGGAAACAACAGAGGTATCGGATTAGGCTGAAAATAGATAGCTTGGTTGAATGATTACTGACTTTGCAAAAACAAAATTGATTAACAAGTTTTCTTTTTTATCAACCAGACTGATTTCAAGCAATAATTGGAAGGGATCAAATTTCTTTCTGTAGCTGCTTACAACTATGTCAGTAATATATCCCCAAGACATTGGAGTAGACATGCATTCTCCACCAAATGCAAATCCATGACCCTGAACAACTTGTGTGAGTCATTCAATGTTGTACGGAAAGATGCAAGGGACAAGCCAATCCTTACACACATGGAGTGGATGCGTAGGTATGTAATGAAAAGGAATTTTGAGAAGAGAGAAGGGGAAGAAAAGTATGAGGGGAGATTAGTGCCTTACTGAAGAGTTAAGAACAATTAACACCTAAGAGGGGGAGGGGGTGAATTAGGTGTACTTTTAAAAATTTCTATTTAACTTGCTTATTTGATAACACAAGCAAGAACAATTAAGTACAAGACTTGAGAAACTTAATTGAATTTAAGTTCACAAGAAGTAACAGCAGGTCAAAGTCACAGTATGAAGGATTGTGACACAGACAAGGCAGCGGGATAATATGCAATATGTCACAGTATGGAAGACTGTGGCACAGACATAATACGAGATGAGTAGTAAATAAATAATACGCAGCGGAATGTGAAAGTAAATGAACAAACAAGACGATGTTTTTAAATTGGTTCAACTTCTACTCCAAAGCCTACGTCCAATGATATTTTATTGCTTGTTTAGAAATTTACTCAAACTTACTAAACCCCTTACAATGAAAATAACTCGCCAACCAACCCCGGTTGCACTCAAACTTTAAGCTACTCCGCTTCAAGAGTTTTTGTCTTCTATCTCACAGGTTTATTTCACTTAATGAACATAGAGATCACAATTAAGACTTAAACACGAGATCATGTACCAAACTTAGATGTCACAGTGCAGCGAACTGATACATGGAGAATTACAGCTCTTTTGAAAAATGATTGAAGACTTTAAACTTAAAACGATTTTGCAAACACTTGAAAACAAAGCTTTGAGCTCAGAAATTATTTGCAAAGTTTCTTAATAAATGCTCTTGAAAGTCTTGGTTATGAATGACAAAGTGTGAGGCTATTTATAGAGGAATTGTGTGTAAAGGAAGGAAACTTAACACACCATCTATCTCTTTTATCCAATAGATAATATGATGAAGAATCATTTCAAAATCTCATTAGTACAATCAGATTTGTGAGGATCAAGAGAGCTGTCCATTTTTCAGAAAAGAAAGAAGTGTGTTTCCATAATTGTTATGGGAACCATAAATTACTTGTGACCATTGGTTAATAACCAAGTGACCATTGGTTATTAACCAAGTGAACTTGGTTATTAACTAAGTAGGCTTAGCTTGTCAATTAAACAAACTTTTCTCTTTCAAACTTGTAATTTGTTTCTTTGAAAATCAGAAATCATTTAGAAAGAGATAGTTGAGTATTTTGACAAATAAACTCATTCGAAAATTTCTCCTTTCGTTGTATCAGAAACACAGTGCCATAGTGACGTGCACTGTTGCATGGTTTTGCAGTCACTTGACAAACTAAGAATGTTACACTACTTTGTTTACAACATTCGACTTAGGCTAGGACTTTCTTCATCTTTGATCATCCTTGCACCCTTGCACCATCCTTGAGAAATAATTGAGAGTTTCAAATGCTATAAATCATAACTATGAAGCAAACCATTAAATGACAATGAAACTTGGCATCATCAACCAAGTATGATTCTAACAAATTCCCCCTTTGATGATGGCAAGTTTTAATAATGTGTGAAGTTCCCCCTTAGCCCATGATTAGTCGGTTTTTAAGCATTTAACATAAGACATAATAAAGCATGATCATGGTATGAAAGGGTCAATCTACATTAGCCTAAGTAGAACATCTAATCATGAAGCAAAACATGTTACGGTGAACGTTAGCCTAAGAGTTAAAGGATCACACACTTACACAGTTATAATACTTCCCCCTCTTGACATCATCAAAAGAAGAACAAACACAATTGACGCACATAGTTGACATAGTTTAACAACAAACAAAGTATATGTTCCAAGGACAAAAATAAGTATGGTTTGCTTAAGAGTTTCAGAAACATCAAGCCAACATGGATTAAGGTAAGGAATATTGAGGCTTGGAAGGGTTTTGGGGTTAACAATAGCTAAAAGGATACCAGATGCAACATTCAGTTGTACTGTGACATATAGCTGAATTAGCTCGTTGTGAGTACACATGTCAATTTTTCTTGAGTTGATTCATCCAACCGTGAATAATGACAACATTTTTGAGCTAGAACATCTTTGTAGGATTAACATTGTCTTCATGGATTTATTCATCATGCACAACCCCAACATTTGAATTATTTTCCTCAATCGAATCCATGACCACCTTAGAACCAGTCCTCAATCATTTTTTTTAACTCCACTTTCTTTTAGAGTCTCAACCCTGCACTTCATTTTTCTTTTTCAATTTCTTTCCTTTTTTTTTTTTTGCTCACAAACCCACTTTCTTTTCATTTTCTGTTTGTGATACAGTGGCCATGACTGTGGCAGATGTGGAAGGATATGCTACATTGGGTTTTGAGAATTTGGTATTTGAACAAATGTGTTTCCCAATTTTTGGATGTGGCAGCGGTTTGAGAGGGTTAATCTTAATCTTGTGATAAGTGATAAGAGTGATGTGATATGAGTGTGTCGTGTGGCTTATGCAAAATCAAATTAAATGCAAGCATACTTATTCATATTTTTGGACCATATTTTTGCATGTAATAAACTAATCTACAACTAAAATAATCATATGAATGTTCTCAAGTCTAGTCAATCATTTAGGAAAATAAAATAACTAGAATCACATGCAATCCAATAAACCAATTTCCAACCGAAGTTTTACGAATTGTTCTCTTTCTAACGGTTTTGTAAAAATGTCCGCAATTTGATTTTCGGTTCTACAAAAACTAAGGCAAATATTTCCTTTCTCAACTTGATCACGCAAAAAATGATGTCTTATCTCAATATGTTTAGTTCGTGAATGTTGTATGGGATTCTTTGAGATGTTAATTGCACTAGTATTATCACAAAAGATAGGAGCTGTGTCGAAAATAATACCGTAGTCATGCAATTGTTGTCGTACCCAAAGAATTTGCGTGCAACAGAGCGCTGCACTGATGTATTCACTTTCAGCCGTGGATAAAGCAACGGTATTTTGCTTCTTGGAGGCCCATGAGATGAGGCAAGGACCTAAGAAAGTGGAAATACCCGAAGTGCTCTTCCTATCCACCACACTACCCGCGTAGTCCGCATCGGAAAAACCTACAAGATCAAGATCATAATAAGATGGATACCAAAGACATAGGTTTTGTGTTCCAACCAAGTACCTAAAAATCCTTTTAACGGCTTTGAAATGTGATTCCTTAGGACTCGATTGGAAGCGGGCACACAAGCATACACTAAATTGTATGTCGGGTCGACTAGCGGTTAAATAAAGTAATGAACCAATCATACCTCGATACACGGTTTCACTAACACTCTTACCATTTTCGTCTTTGTCGAGTTTAAGGTTAGAAACCATAGGTGTAGCATAAGGTTTAACATTAGTCAACCCAAACTTACTTAGCATTTCTTTCAAATACGTTTGTTGATGGATCATTATTCCCCTTTCACTTTGCTTGATTTGAAGACCAAGGAAAAATCCAAGCTCTCCCATCATGCTCATTTCAAACTTAGATTTCATTAGATCCGAAAAGTATTTATAAAGAACATCATTTGTTGCACCAAAAATAATGTCATCGACATATACTTGAACAAGCAACAGTTCATCACACTGTGACTTAATAAACAATGTTTTATCAACCGAACCACGTAAAAAACCATTTTCCAATAGAAACTTTGAAAGCCTATCATACCAAGCTCTAGGAGCCTGTTTTAAACCATAAAGTGCTTTGTCAAGTTTGAAAACGTGGTTAGGAGATTCATTGTCTAAAAAGCCCGGTGGTTGTTCGACAAAAACTTCTTCCTCAAGATAACCATTTAAGAAAGCGGTTTTTACATCCATTTGAAAAAGTTTTATGCCAACATGAGATGCAAAAGATATAAGCATTTGTATGGCTTCAAGCCTAGCTACCGGTGCATAGGTTTCATCATAATCAATTCCTTCTTGTTGGTTAAAATCTTGCACCACTAGTCTAGCTTTATTCCTTACAATTTCTCCGGAATCATCAAGCTTATTGCGAAAGACCCATCTCGTACCAATTACAGTACGGTGAGAGGGCCTAGGGACAAGGTGCCATACCTTGTTTCTTTCGAATTGGTTTAATTCCTCTTGCATTGCTGTCACCCAATATGTATCAGTGAGAGCTACTGTGACATTGGTAGGTTCAATTTGAGAGAGGAATGCAATGAAGGCACAAAATTTTTGGAGAGAGGATCTAGTTTTCATTCCAGAGTTTAGATCACTTGTTAGATTTGAGAGAGGGTGGGAATTTTGGTGTTTCTATTTTTTTAGGACAAGAGTGTTTGAGGCTTCGTTTGGTTCTGATGTCACAGTGGGCGTCACTGTTGCATCAGGGTTATTTTGTGAGGGTGAATATGGATCACTTTCTGTTTGAGTGGGCTGCTCATTTGCATCCTCATTCCCCCTGGATGAGCTAGCATCATTTTGAGATGAGTGAAGATTAGTTCCCCCTGAATGTTGGCCAGCTCCATCATGCAACAGTGGCTCCGATTGTTGCACAACCTCATCAACTACTTGATCCATATTATGACGTATCATCCCAATTTCGAAATCATCATCCTCCTCTTCTTCTTCAACCTGTTCATTTGAGACAAAGAGACTAGATTCGTCAAATATTACATGAACGCTTTCTTCCATTTTCATAGTTCTCTTATTGTAAACTTTATAAGCTTTACTTTGATCCGAGTAGCCAACAAAAACTCCTTCATCACTACGAGCATCAAATTTGCAAAGGTTATCTTTACCATTGTTGTGAATGAAACATTTACTACCAAAGCATTTTAAATGTGAGATGTTAGGTTTTCTACCTCGTAATAACTCATAAGGGGTTTTGTTAATGATTTTTCTTATCATGACTCGATTGTAGATGTAACAAGAAGTGTTAACGGCTTCGGCCCAAAAGTTCCTTGGCACTTTAGAACTAATAAGCATGGTCCTAGCCATATTTTCAAGAGTTCGGTTCATTCGTTCCACAATCCCGTTTTGTTGGGGAGTTCTTCTGGCCGAAAAGTTATGACTAACACTATGCCCATCACAATAATCCTTAAATGATGAATTTTCAAATTCGGTTCCATGGTCGGATCTCAAGGAGACAAGTTTCAAACCAAATTTACTTTGGACCTTTTTCACCCAAATTAAGAATTCATCAAATGCTTGATATTTAGAACTTAAGAAAAGTAGCCACACATATCTTGAAAAATCATCCACAATGACACAAATATAGCGACTTCCACCTCTACTTACAATGCGCATGGGTCCACATAAATCAATGTGAATAAGCTCAAGAGGACGAGAAGTGCTAACAAACTTTTTGGATTTAAAGGAGCATTTAACTTGTTTTCCCTTAACACAATCATCACATAGTGATTTAAAATCAAATTTTATGTTAGGAATGCCATCTACTAGATCAAGTTTCTTAAGAGTGTTTAGTGTTCTAGCATTAACATGGCCTAATCGTTTATGCCAAAGCCAAGGGTCATTCTTTTGGACACTCATGCATGATAGGGTTTGACCGGACAATGAACATAGATTAGTCATGTAAACATCTTTAACACGTTTTCCTTCAAGAACGAGTTCTCTAGTTTTTCCATCAAGAATTCTACATTCACTAGCATGAAATTCAACAATATTACCACGATCACATAATTGTGAGATGCTTAAGAGATTGTGTTTCAAACCTTTGACAAACTACACTTTGTCGACACATAGTGACTTTGACTTACAAACTTTTCCAATGCCAATGATTTCACCTCTTTTGTTGTCACCGAAAGTCACCATGCCACCATCGTAGGCTTCTAGCGAGAGGAATTGGGTTTCATTTCCCGTCATGTGACGAGAGCATCCACTGTCTAAGTACCCATTGTTGCTGCCCCTCACTAATGCCTATAAAAGATCAAACATTTAGTTTAGGAACCCAAATAAATTTGGGTCCCTTCTTGAGACTTGTTTGCTTTACTAAGTCTTTCTTAATCCAAATTTGTTTAGTCACTTTAGTGCTCTTTTCAAGGTCAAGGACTCTCTTTTCACAACCATTAAACACATGACCCGTCTTGCCACAATAGGTACAAATAATATATTCAGGAAGGCCAGCATATTTTCTTTTTCGAAAATCAGTCTTGCTTGGGTCTCAGTTTCGAATGCAACAGTGAGTGTTACTGTTGCGCTTGAAACCAAGTCCAACATTCTTCTCAAGCTTTTCGTATTCTTGTGATTGTTTTAAAAGGAATTCTAAAACATTCTGGCTTCCTTCCCACTTTTGATAAAACAATTTAGCCTTGGCTAATTCTTTTTGTAACATTTCAATTTGAGCAAGAAGGTCATCGTTTGATTTTTGTGCATGTTCTAAAGCACTCTTCATATGACTTGACTCATCATTTAACATTTCAGAAATTTGCACAAGATCTTCTTTTCGACTTTCACATGTTGTTAGATCAATTAGAAGTTGGTCTCGTTCCATGGTTAAAGAGGATACATGTTTAGTGAGGGACTCGATTTCCTTGTTAGACTCAGATGACATAGTGGCTGTATCTGTGACATGTAGCAGTTCAACTTTTTTACTCAAGATCAGATTTTGTTTTTTAAGCTTTTTGATTTCTTTCTCGAGACAAGATGATGAACCGGCTTGTTTAACTTCATTTAGACACTCTTTTAAATTGATATTTTCCTCGGCTATGTCCTCTATTTCAATTTGCATAGCATCTAGCTTATTGTTTTGGACACGACACTTATCAAAAAATTGGTCTAAAAGAAGACAAACTTTGTCTTTAGAGAAAGATCGAACCTTTTTCTTGAGAACATTTACCTCGTTGTCGGAATCTGAATCGTAATCAACAGAGTGAGCCATAAGACATTTGATTGATTCTTTCTTTGATGACTTTGGAACATCTTTATTGAGATGAGATGAAAGACACAACTTGACATCTAATTCTTCCTCAAGGACATCGTCCTCCTCGGAATCAGACATGCTCCAAATAGCCGACATAACTTTGCTTTTGCATTGACTTTTGACAAAGTCACGTTTTTCTTTAGACTTGATGTCATCCCACTTTGGGCATTCTTTGATTTGGTGACCCTTGTCACCACATTTAAAGCAACCAATAGTGGAATTTGACTTTTTCTTTGGAAAATGTCTCTTGCTAGTATTATTGCTAAACTTCTTAAAATTACGACTATTAATCATTCCAACAATGTTTTTAGTGAACATTGCAAACTCGTCATCTCCATCCTCCTCATCACTTGAGAGAGCATTAAGAGCGAGCCCTTTCCCTTTAGAGCTTTCACTAAAACGCTTCATGAGGGTTAGCTCATGAGCCATAAGTGAGCCCATTAGTTCATTAAGGGTGAGAATAGATAAGTCTTTAGCTTCCTCAATAGCCGTAACCTTCGGTTGCCATTTTTCATTTAAGCTACGAAGAATTTTACGAACTAAGTCCTCGGATTCAAAGTTTCTTCCTAGACTCTTGAGTTCATTGATAATACTAGAAAAACGTGAAGACAAACTATTAATTGACTCATCTATTGTCATGTTGAACATCTCATATTGTTGCATGAGAAGGTCAACACGATACTTTTTAACTTGTGACGTTCCCTCATAAGCAAGGCTTAGGGTGTCCCAAATCTCTTTGGCCGTAGTACATCCGGAGATCCGGTTAATCTCTTGTTCACCAATGCCATATTGAAGGATGGACATGGCTTTAGATTTTTTCTCGACCTTTCTATAGTCAGCCTCGACATATTTGTCCTCGCTTTTTGGGGTACTAGTACCATCGGTATTAGTGACCATGATTTCGAGGGGACCCTTTAGAATTATCAACCAACATTCATAGTCCGCACTTTTGACATAGTGCTCCATGCGGTGTTTCCACCAAGCATAGTTTTCTCCTTTAAAGATGGGATACTTAGTGTGTTTTGAATCGTCCATAACTAAAGGATCAACTCGTTGGAATTAACCAATATCAATAGCACGAGGCTCTGATATCAATTGAAGAGTTAAGAACAATTAACACCTAAGGGGGGAGGGGGTGAATTAGGTGTACTTTTAAAAATTTCTATTTAACTTTCTTATTTGATAACACAAGCAAGAACAATTAAGTACAAGACTTGAGAAGCTTAATTGAATTTAAGTTCACAAGAAGTAACAGCAGGTCTAAGTCACAGTATGAAGGACTGTGACACAGACAAGGCAGCGAGATGATATGCAATATGTCACAGTATGGAAGACTGTGGCACATACATAATAACGAGATGAGCATTAAGTAAATAATACGCAGCGGAATGTGAAAGTAAATGAACAAACAAGACGATTTTTTTAAATGGGTTCAACTTCTACTCCGAAGCCTACGTCCAATGTTATTTTATTGCTTGTTTATAAATTTACTCAAACTTACTAAACCCCTTACAATGAAAATAACTCGCCAACCAACCCCGGTTGCACTCAAACTTAAAGCTACTCCGCTTCAAGAGTTTTTGTGTTCTATCTCACAGGTTTACAGAGTCTTGAATCTCAATCGTTCACTTAATGAACATGGAGATCACAATTAAGACTTAAACACGAGATCATGGAACAAACTTAGATGTCACAGTGCAGCGAACTGATACATGGAGAATTACAGCTCTTTTGAAAAATGATTGAAGACTTTAAACTTAAAACGATTTTGCAAACACTTGAAAACAAAGCTATAAACTCAGAAATTATTTGCAAAGTTTTTTAATAAATGCTCTTGAAAGTCTTGGTTATGAATGACAAAGTGTGAGGCTATTTATAGAGGAATAGTGTGTAAAGGAAGGAAACTTAACACACCATCTATCTCTTTTATCCAATAGATAATATGATGAAGAATCATTTCAAAATCTCATTAGTACAATCAGATTTGTGAGGCTCAAGAGAGCTGTCCATTTTTCAGAAAAGAAAGAAGTGTGTTTCCATAATTGTTATGGGAACCATAAATTACTTGTGACCATTGGTTAATAACCAAATGACCATTGGTTATTAACCAAGTGAACTTGGTTATTAACTAAGTAGGCTTAGCTTCTCAATTAAACAAAATTTTCTCTTTCAAACTTGTAATTTGTTTCTTTGAAAATCAGAAATCATTTAGAAAGAGATAGTTGAGTATTTTGACAAATAAACTCATTCGAAAATTTCTCCTTTCATTGTAACAGAAACACAGTGCCACAGTGACGTGCACTGTTGCATGGTTTTGCAGTCACTTGACAAACTAAGAATGTTACACTACTTCGTTTACAACATTCGACTTAGGCTAGGACTTTCTTCATCTTTGATCATCCTTGCACCCTTGCACCATCCTTGAGAAATAATTGAGAGTTTCAAATGCTATAAATCATAACTAAGAAGCAAACCATTAAATGACAATGAAACTTGGCATCATCAACCAAGTATGGTTCTAACACTTACATCCACAAGTGTTTCAAGAAAATGTACATAGAAGTCAGGTATGCCAAAGTCCACTCAAGTATGTCTATTGATTTTTTTGTTGATTACAAGGGTAGTTCATATGCTGTCAATTTAGTTGATCATAAATGTAGCTGTTTTCATTGGGAATTAAGTGGCATACCATGTATACATGCAATGACATGTATACTTATGCAAAGGCTTAACCCTGAGGACTATGTCAGTGATGCTTACTCAAGGGAGAAGTATCTACTTGCTTATTCCCCTGCCATACATCCAATGCCTGGTGTAAGTCAATGGGAGAGGAATGGACTTGATGAACCACTACCACCATTGGTTAGAAAGATGCCTGGGATGCCATCTAGAAGAAGAGAAGAAAATATCCAAGGGAGACTAGTCAAGTGAAAAGGGTGAAAAAGGCTCACAAGTGTGGGACATTGGCTCATAACAAGAAAAGTTGTACAAATCCTCCTTCAGCTCCAATACAACAATCAAAAGGTGGAAGACCTCAAAACGAAAAATGTTTGGGTTAGGGCAAATAAAGCATTAGCTTAACAAAAACAAGCAAGAAAGGAGCATGAGCAAGCCATCTTGACCCAAACAGGAAACCAACCACCATTAGATTAGTCAAGTAGTGGTTACTTGGTAGTTTTTTTTATAACACTTGGTTTGGTTACTTTAAACAACTCTATGTTTATGTTTATGTTGAGCAAGTTTATGTTTGGTTAAGTTCTATTGTAGACGAATTCATTTTATGGCCTTCCTTGTAGATGAATTCAGTTTGTGTTTTAATTTTACCATTTTGATCAATTCAAGTTAATTTTGTCATTTGTATCAGTGTACATGTTCTCACTAAATAATGCTCAAAATCAGTGTACACTAATCAATGTACATGTTGATTAGTGTAATGCTCAGACACACTATGATCAACAACAAAATATAATCATAAACATCACCTTTATTAAAACATACCATTAAAACAAACCATTAATAGTCAATTACAACATACTAATAAAGATACTCAGTTACAACATTCTTGATCCACATTACATAAGCTTACTAACTCAAATAGATCATTCCTACGCCATAAGCTTACTAATACAAAAGGACAACATTAAGCTTTCTACCTTAAAGAGATCATTCCAACACCATTAGCTAACTAATACAAAAGCACATACATCCGCACACTATAGCACAACATAGTATCACAACACCTTTCACTTCTCTTTGCCAATTTGCACCCCTGAACCAATTCGTTGTTCTTGATTTTCAATGCATCATTTTCAACATTCACCTTATTTTTTTCCTCCATTAGAAATGGCAGTATCATACTAATCTCACCATATGAACTCTCAATGGCTCTCTTGTCACCTACGAGTTTTGCAATAACTTCCCTCTGCCACTCCGTTTGATCCTG
Source organism: Heliosperma pusillum (assembly GCA_022085475.1). Lineage (NCBI taxonomy): Eukaryota > Viridiplantae > Streptophyta > Magnoliopsida > Caryophyllales > Caryophyllaceae > Heliosperma > Heliosperma pusillum. The sequence continues at coordinate 51,605 of JAIUZE010045750.1, read as the reverse complement.
AACATACCATATGAAGTGTTGACACCCCTGTGTAACATTATCACTGTAAAATCTGCAGCCCTCGAATCTTCTACCAAGATTAATTGCTGTCCATGATCTCCTTAGGACATCAGGAGTCCCACAGTGGCAATTGCCAACACCTACAGTGACCGTCTTACTTTCACTTGAGGACATTTCGCCTGTATTGCAGCAAATCAATTGTTTACTTGCAATCATTGATAAATGTTACCATTATATGACAACAAATGTAGTAAAAAGGTTACAAATTTAGACTAGCTAACTTAAACATGACATCAAGCAACAACAATTACTAACGCATAAATCAATTGTATAGTAATTTGCCACAAACCCGGCAAACCCTAATTTCACAACTACTAACCCAGAAAATCAATTGGGATACTTCAATTGTTGTATTACACAGCAATTTCAATAAATGACAAACATTTGATAACCCAGAAATCCAATTATTGTACTAAATGAAAAACATTTGATAACCTAAAAATCCAATTTGTTGTACTAAATGAAAAACAACAATTTTACTTACATACTAACGAGATATCATAATTATGAAATACATTAACATTTACGTTACAAACCTGGGTTAGCCTGAAGAAATAGTTGATGAGCCTTAATATTGTTGTTGATGAATAAGTTTGAATATAAAAGATTTCAGGTTTGATTTGGGAATTAGAGGGGAGTGTGGGTTATAAGGGGGGAGTGAGTAAGTGTGAAATGAGGGGTAGTTTGGTTATACAAAATAACCAATTGACCATAAAATGTAAGCGAGACGAAAAATAAGAAAGACCGTCATGAAAACGTAATTTAGGTGTTGATTGTGAGGGTTTAAGTTAAAGGTAGGTGGTAATATAAGAAAATGGACTCAATAGGTGGTAAAACGTAAAACAAATAGGACTCAATAGGTGGTAATACACACAAAACACTAATAATAATAATAATAATAATAATAATAATAATAATAATAATAATAATAATAATAATAATAATAATAATAATAATAATAATAATAATAATAATAATAATAAAAATAATAATAAAAATAATAATACTAATAATAATACTAATAATAATACTAATACTAATAATAATAATAATAATAATAATAATAATAATACTAATAATAATACTAATAATAATACTAATAATAATAATAATAATAATAATAATAATAATAATAATAATAATAATAATAATAATAATAATAATAATAATAATAATAATAAAAATAATAATAATAATAATAGGGCTATTCTTGCTTGGGGGGTACCTGGAGGGGGGTTGCAGCTTTTACAGGAGTGTTTGGCTGAGGTTCCTCCTTCGTTTTGTGTGGAGGAGGATCTGGATTTGAGTGAGCAAAACCTCCGCCAGTGTCGGCGGAAGATTTGTGATGGTCATTATACTGCTGCTGTTAGAGTGCTTTCTTCCTCCGGCGTCGCCCCATACACTGATGCCACTCTTGGTGCTTTGCGTGAGAAGCATCATGTCGCCCCATCTCCTTCATTGCCTCCTTTGCCTGTGGATCATCATTCTCTTGTTGCCTCTTCGGCAGTGGTTTTGGATATGATTCGTGGTTTCCCGCGTGGCACTTCTTGCGGGAGGGATGGGCTTCGTGCCCAACACCTTCTGGACTGTTTGAGTGGGGCTGCTGTGGCTGTCTCGGATGATTTGATCGCTTCTATGACTAGGGTGGTAAATCTTTTTCTGGAGGGCCGGTGCCCTGTAGCCCTTGGTGAGTACATTGCTAGTGCTCCGCTCACGCCGCTTGTTAAACCAGGCGGGGGTGTTCGCCCTATCGCTGTTGGCACTGTCTGGAGACGTCTTGTCTCTAAGGCTGGTGCTTGTCTGGTTGGTCCTTCATTGTCTGCTTATTTTGCTGGCCTTCAGTTTGGGGTTGGGGTGTCCGGTGGAGGAGAGGCTATCTTGCATGCCTTGAACCGGCTCATTGAGGCCCGTGGTGGTGATGTGGGACTGTCTATGTTGCTAGTTGATTTCCAAAATGCTTTCAATCTTGTGGATCGTGTGACTATGCTACAGGAAGTCCGCCGTCGTTGTCCGGTTCTTTCCCGTTGGGTGGAGTTTTGTTACTCTAGCCCTGCCCGTCTCTATTATGGGGAGCATTGTTTGTGGTCTTGTCAGGGTGTCCAGCAGGGTGATCCTTTAGGGCCGTTGCTTTTCGCTTTGGTTTTGCATCCCCTAGTGTGCAACATCCGGGATTCCTTTGATCTTACTTTGCAAGCGTGGTATTTGGATGATGGCACCATTGTTGGGGACACTTTAGAGGTGGGGAGAGTTGTGGATTTGATTATGGCAGATGGGCCTCGTTTCGGTCTCCATCTTAATGTGGCTAAGACTGAGGTCTTTTGGCCTATTGAGGATCCTCGGAGTCGGCTACCCGGTGTTTTCCCCCCTTCTATTGCTCGGCCCTTGCGTGGTGTCTCTGTTTTGGGGTGACCTGTCAGTACTTGTCCCATTTTTGGCAGTGAGCTTGTGGCGAGGAGAGTGACTAAGACCGTTGAGCTTATGGACTTAGTCGCGAGGATTGAGGACCCGCAATGTGAGTTGCTTCTTCTTCGGGCCTGTACTGGTATTTCTAAACTCTATTTTTCCCTCCGTACTTGCTCCCCGGGGGTCTTTGGGTCTGTCCATCTTCGCTTTGATGCAGCGCTTCGTTCTAGCTTGGAACGTATTGTCACCGCGTCTGGTCCTGGTTTTGGGGATTGGCAGTGGCGCCTTGCCACTTTCCCTTTTCATCTGGGTGGGCTCGGTGTTTATGCTGCCGGGGATGTTTTTCATTATGCTTTTCTAGCGTCCCGTTTGCAGTCTGCTGATTTGCAGGCTAAGCTACTTCTGTCTTCAGGTATTGTGGATTCTGGTCCTACTTTCGACGATGCCTCGCGAGTGTTCTCTGAGACTACAGGTTCTTCCTTTTTACGTGATCCTAGTGAAATCGCTGCCCCTAAACTTATGAAGAAACTGGCAGATATATGTTTTGCGAGGATTGCTGCTACTACGGAATCTGTATTCTCTTTGACACCGCGTCAGCTTGCGTTATGGAAGTCTCAGCAGGGTGCCCACGCCTCTGATTGGTTGCGCGCGGTTCCTATCTCTGGGTTGGGTCAAACTATGAACCGGAGGACTTACCGTAGTGTGATGGGGTATCGCCTTGGTGTCCCGTTATTCACGGTATCTAGGCCTTGTCCTGCTTGCTCTCGGGTTTTTGCTGATGATGTGTTTGGGGACCACGCTGTTTCTTGTACTGGTACTGTGGGGGTTAAGCATCGGCATAACCTCGTTCGTGACACCTTATTCGACATTTGCTATAGGTCTGGTATTTCTTCGGGCAAAGAGGTTGATATCAGTTTGGTTGACGGGCATGGCGGGTCTCTTCGTCCGGCGGATTTGCTACTTTATTCGTGGGACAGAGGGCGTGATGTGTGTGTTGATTTGACAGGGTCTTCCCCCTTGACTCAGACTGGGATGTCTGATTTTGTGCCGGGACGGGTTGTTGCTGATGCTGCTCAGCGCAAGTGTACTAAGTATAGGGATTTATGCGCGACTGATGGCTATGGTTTCCTACCCTTCTCTTTCTTTTCGCTTGGGGAGCTGGGTTCGGATGCTGTTGACTTGCTCAAGCGGATCCAGAAGTTCTCGGTATCTCAGGATGCTGGGGCTCGGGTGGCCGCTTATATCTTTACTAGGATTAGCTTTGCTATAGCTAAGGGGGTGGGGGCCCAGATTGTCTCTCGGCTCCCCACCAACTTCATGTAAACTTTTCATTTTATTTTATTTTAATGAAAGCTGCGCGCATCTTATAATAATAATAATAATAATAATAATAATAATAATAATAATAATAATAATAATAATAATAATAATAATAATAATCTTTAAAGCGGATGGGGCTTTGGTTGTGTGGAGAGTGCTTTAAAACCCACACTTTTCGCTCTAGATGTCGGCATAGTCGGGGTGATATTGTTGCGTCTCCGGATTGTGGCGATGGTATCGTCAGCTTTATTATTTATGGTATCCCTCGACCTTCGGCTCCGTCTCCCTCGGTTCTTTCTTCTGATGATGGGGTTGAGCTTGTTCAGTGGTCTATATCTTCTCTTGATTGTTTATTATCTATGGGCCTTCGCACCGTGAAATCTATTCCTCCTAAGTGTCGGCTTGGGTTTGCTCGGGTTTTGAAGGGGGTTTTGGATGATGTGGCTGACTCTCCTGGTGACCTTTCCTGCTGGGTTCGTATGCTTGTGTTGCCTCTTTGTCTGCTTAAGACCTTCGCTCCTCGGAGTAATCTTGAGTGTAGGACTGCTATTAGGCGACAGCGTCAGGAGGAGAGTATTACCAGGGCTATTCTTGCTTGGGGGGTACCTGGAGGGGGTTTGCAGCTTTTGCGGGAGTGTTTGGCTGAGGTTCCTCCTTTGTTTCTTGTGGAGGAGGACCTAGATTTGAGTGAGCTTAACCTCCGCCAATGTCGCCGGAAGATTTGTGATGGCCACTATACTGCTGCTGTTAGGGTGCTTTCTTCCTCTGGCGTAGCCCCCTATTCTGATGTCACTCTTGGTGCTTTGTGAGAGAAGCACCCGGCCACCCCATCACCTTCCTTGCCTCCTTTGCCTGTGGACCATCATTCTCTTATTGCCTCTTCGGCTGTGGTGGTGGATATGATTCGTAGTTTCCCACGTGGCACTTCTTGTGGGAGGGATGGGTTTCGTGCCCAACACCTCATGGATTGCTTGAGTGGCGCTGCTGTAGCTATCTCTGATGATCTGATCGCTTCTATTACTAGAGTGGTCAATCTTTTTCTTGAGGGCAGATGTCCACCAGCTCTCGGTGAGTACATTGCCAGCGCTCCACTCACGCCACTTGTTAAACCTGGTGGTGGTGTTCGTCCTATTGCTGTTGGCACCGTCTGGAGACGTCTTGTTTCTAAGGTAGGTGCTTGTTTGGTTGGTCCTTCTTTGTGTTCTTATTTTGCTGGTCTTCAGTTTGGGGTTGGGGTGTCCGGTGGAGGAGAGGCTGTCTTACATGCCTTGAATCGGTTCATTGAGGCTCGTGGTGGCGATGTGGGGCTTTCTATGTTGCTGGTTGACTTCCAGAATGCTTTCAACCTTGTTGATCGTGTAACCATGCTTTTGGAAGTTCGCCGTCGCTGCCCGATTCTTTCCCGTTGGGTGGAGTTTTGTTACTCTAGTCCTGCCCGTCTCTATTATGGGGAACATTCTTTGTGGTCTTGTCAGGGAGTCCAGCAGGGTGATCCTTTGGGACCCTTGCTTTTCGCTTTGGTTTTGCATCCCTTGGTGTGCAAGATACGGGATTCTTTTGATTTGAGTTTGCAAGCTTGGTACTTGGATGATGGCACCATTGTTGGGGATACTTTGGAGGTGGGGAAGGTTTTGGATTTGATTATGGCAGATGGTCCTCAGTTTGGTCTCCATCTTAATGTCGCTAAGACTGAGGGTTTTTGGCCTACTGAGGATCCCCGGAGTCGACTCCCTGGTGTTTTCCCTCCTTCCATTGCTCGGCCTTTGCGTGGTGTTTCTGTTTTGGGTGGGCCTGTCAGTACTTGCTCTAGTTTTGGTAGTGAGCTTGTGGCGAAGAGAGGGACTAAGACCATCGAGCTGATGGATTTAGTTGCTAGGATTGAGGACCCGCAATGTGAGTTGCTTCTGCTTAGAGCTTGTACGGGTATATCTAAGCTCTACTTTACCCTCCGTACATGTTCCCCGGGGATCTTTGGGTCTGTCCATCTTCGTTATGATGCCGCACTTCGTTCTAGCTTGGAACGTATTGTCACCGCGTCTGGGCCTGGTTTTGGGGATTGGCAGTGGCGCCTTGCCACTTTCCCTTTTCATCTGGGTGGGCTCGGTGTTTATGCTGCCGGGGATGTTTTTCATTATGCTTTTCTAGCGTCCCGTTTGCAGTCTGCTGATTTGCAGGCTAAGCTACTTCGGTATTCAGGTATTGTGGATTCTGGTCCTACTTTCGACGATGCCTTGCGGGTGTTCTCTGAGACTACAGGTTCTTCCTTTTTGCGTGATCCTAGCGAAATCGCTGCCCCTAAACTTATGAAGAAATTGGCAGATATATATTTTGCGAGGATTGCTGCTACTGCGGAATCTGTATTCTCTTTGACACCGCGTCAGCTTGCGTTATGGAAGTCTCAGCAGGGTGCCCACGCCTCTGATTGGTTGCGCGCGGTTCATATCTCTGGGTTGGGTCAGACTATGAACCGGAGGACTTACCGTAGTGTGCTGGGGTATCGCCTTGGTGTCCCGTTATTCACGGTATCTAGGCCTTGTCCTGCTTACTCTCGGGTTTTTGCTGATGATGTGTATGGGGACCACGCTGTTTCTTGTACTGGTACTGTGGGGGTTAAGCATCGGCATAACCTCGTTCGTGACACCTTATTCGACATATGCTATAGGTCTGGTATTTCTTCGGGCAAGGAGGTTGATATCGGTTTGATTGACGGACATGGCGGATCTCTTCGACCTGCGGATTTGCTACTTTATTCGTGGGACAGAGGGCGTGATGTGTGTGTTGACTTGACAGGATCTTCCCCCTTGACTCAGACTGGGATGTCTGATTTTGTGTCGGGACGGGTTGTTGCTGATGCTGCTCAGCGCAAATGTACTAAGTATAGGGATTTATGCGCGACTGCTGGCTATGGTTTCCTACCCTTCTCTTTCTCTTCGCTTGGGGAGCTGGGCTCGGATGCTGTTGACTTGCTTAAGCGGATCCAAAAATTCTCGGTATCTCAGGATGCTGGGGCTCGGGTGGCCGCTTATATCTTTACTAGGCTTAGTTTCTCTATAGCTAAGGGGGTGGGGGCCCAGATTGTCTCTCGGCTCCCCGCCAACTTCTTGTAAACTTTAAATTTTATTTTAATGAAAGCTGCGCGCATCTTATAATAAAAAAAAAAATAAAAAAAATAAAATAATAATAATAATAATAATAATAATAATAATAATAATAATAATAATAATAATAATAATAATAATAATAATAATAATAATAATAATAATAATAATAATAATAATAAATAAATAAATAAATAAATAAATAAATAAATAAAATAAATAAAACAAATTAAAATAAAATAATAATAAATAATAATAATATAATATAATAATTTAATAATTATAATTTAATATTATTAATAATATTATAAATGATAAATTTAATAATATAATATAATATAATGTAATACTCCTTCCATATCTTACTGAGTTCCCCCTCTCAATAAAATATTTTTAATGATAAATATAATATCGAAGTAATAAATATAATATAATTAATATAATAATAATTAATAAATATAAATATAAATATAATATCGAAGTAATAAATATAATATAATTAATATAATAATAATTAATAAATATAAATATAAATATAAATATAATAATATTAATATTAATATTAATATTAATATTAATATTAATATTAATATTAATATTAATATTAAATGATACTCCTATTCTAGATAACCTTATCCTTTTGGTTTCGACACAAAGATTAAGAGGAACCCACTACCACACATTAGGGCTGGGCAAAAATATACGATACGGTTTTAATATACGGATATGATACGGTTTTAATATACGGATACGATACGGTATACGGTTTTAATTATACGAATTTCCACGTACACGGTACGAATTTCCGAGTATACGATACGGTTTTCCGTATCGGGTCTGGGTCGGGAAAATAAAAACCGGGTCACTACAAGAGAAAGCTCTATTCGCGACGGAAATGCCGTTGCAGAAAGTAGAACGTTGCGACGGAAATTCTGTCGCAAATGTTGACTATGCGCTTGACCTTGCTGCCACCTGTCATTCGTCGCAATCTCACTTGGCGATGGAGATTCCGTCGCAGTTTAACATGCGACGGAATGTCCGTCCCGTCGCAAAATAGCATTTAGTGACCGATTTTCCGTATTTGGCAACGGAATATTCCGTCGCGAATGGAGCTTTGTCTTGTAGTGTATATACGGCTTTGACACGATTTCATTAACAATAACAAAAAAAAAAGTTGTATATGAAACTTTCTTTTCTTTTTGGACAACTTGTGTGAAACTTTGTTTATCAATATTTTGATTCCGAAACTTGTAGTGTCCGCAACTACTTTGTGGGTGTCAAATTTGTATGTCGAACGACGAAGTTTTGCATTTTGGTATCTTACTACTAACTTTGGAAGTAGTTGTATTTTGTAATAATAGGCATAGTAGATTATATAGGTATTCTAGTAATAAGCCGTTACTAATTTTGTGGACTCAAGTTTTGATTTTTGATCATTATTAATTAAATTGGATCTGGGTATCCGGTTTTCGGGTACCTGGTTAAATCGGGTACTAATTTTTAAAACCGGGTACTAGTTTTTGGCTTTTCAAAAACCGGGTACCCGATACGGTTTTTAAAACCGTATCGGGTACCCGGTTTTGCTCACCCCTACCATACATATAATTACATTTGACCCACACAAACACACTAACCCACGTACAATTAAATTTGGACCACACAAAAATTTCCGAAAAAATAAAAATAGGGAAGATTATGTGAATTGACAAAAAAGGAGATAAAGAACATATTTGGAGGGAGTATAATATAATATAATTTAATAATAATAAATAATATAAATATAATAAGATTGTTAAAAAGTAATACTAATAATGTTGAACTGAGATGAGCTGAATTGAATTGGATCAACCTTAACTGAACTAAACCTAGCTAACTTATAGAATTGAAATTAGGTTTAAAAGAACATGGCCTAACATTTATCATTCTGGGAAAATCCATCGTCATTGTTATAATAAGCTATTTATTTCCACTTAAAAAAACCACCTACATTGAGTAGAGTCTTGTCAAAAGCAAATGTTGCATGACAAAATGGAGCACCTGTCACACTTAAATAGACCAGCCATATTTCGTGCACTCAAAATTCAGGAACCAGAGGAATGCTATATCATGATAACGACAAACTGAAATGGGTCACATAATTGATATCCGATGAAACGCGGCACCGTGGGAATTAAGGGGTACTTTAGAAGTTGGCCTGAATTGGCTGTTGGCCGAGAACGATAATGCAAAAGCGTAAAAAATTGAGAAATTAAAAGCCATATCGAAATTGATGTCGAGTTTGTGTTCACCTAGGTAGCACGGACACTTCTCCTAATCAGCCGTCCCGTGTCGGACACCGTGTCGGACACTTATAAATAAGGAATGTGAGATTGAAAGATTAGAAGATGTTGATTAGAAGATGAGTTTGGGTGGGAAAACTGATTAGAAGATGAGTTTCGGTGGAAAATGGGAATAAATTATAGTTAAAGTCAAGTTTTACACTCAATTATTTACATTTAATATCAAATACTAATACAAAAATAAAATTGTATGTTATTTATAACTATAAAATATATATTTTATTAAATTTAAATGCCGTGTCCCGTGTCCTAAATTTCACGAGATGTCGTATCACGTGTCCGTGTCGTGTCCGTGTCCGTGTCCGTTTTGGTGCTACCTAGGTGTTCACCACCATTCCACACAATCTCACCATATATAGACCTGGCAAAAGCAACCCGACCCGATTGACCCGACCCGAATGACCCGACCCGTGACCCGAAATTGACCTGAACTACAACACCCGAATGTGACCCGACACCCGATTAGACCAGACCCGACCCGAACATGACCCGATCTTTCTTAACCCGTAACTGACCCGACCCGAAAATAACCCGATCCAAAACCACTCAACCCGAAAATGACCCGACAAAACATAACATTCATTGAACCGAAAAGACTTAAAATGGCCTTTTGTCTCTTATTCTTTGACCCGAAAATGACCCAACCCGAAATAACCCAACCCGGTTGACCCAAAACGGACCCGACAACTAACCCGAAACAAACCCGAAACCCGAAATAACCCGACCCGACCCGAATTAACCCGAAATCAACGAAAGACCCGAAATGACCCGACCCGAACTGGCCCGACCCGAACCCGACCCGGTTGACCCGTTTGCCAGGTCTAACCATATATATACAATTTACCCCTCACTAGATTGTTTAACAACCTCTCACTAATATTAATCTTACAATTTACCCTCACTACAAAAACAATTACTAATCGACAACCTCTCAATTAAGACTATATATGTCATGCATTTACCCCCTCCCTAACCAAGTGTTGTTGATCTACCCAAAACTCTACAAGTTTGTCACACAACTTATTGCGGGAGGAAAATACATAATGACATTCATATGTAGTTAACTTCTCATGAGGATAAACTAAAACGGGCCACATAACTGATATCCGATTAAATGCGGCATTGTGAGATTTAAGGGACTAGTTTAGAAATAAGGGTGAGTTAATTGAGAAAAATGTTGAAAAGTGTAACACCCGCAAATGTACCCTATTTTATAGTAAAAATATTATACGGATACTTTTCAGCGAAATTTAGTTTTAGTTTAGAATTAAATTTCCCGTGTCTAATTTAGAATTTCCGAGTTCGTTTTTGGACTTTATGCGAGATTTCGAGTAAGTTACGTCTTAAGACGTTATGGGCTTTTTCCATGACTTTTTCCACTTACTCCCTCTTATACTCCATTAACCCTAAACTCCCTCACACTCAACATCTTCTTCTTCCTCACCAAGTAACCACCAAAACCCTAACCTCCATATTTGATCAAGCTTAATTTCGACTCTACACCTTCGTTTCTCGCTCAAATTCACTAAAGCTTGTCTTATTCTTTCCCTCTCATCGTCCTCTATCTTATTTGGTAATAAATTACCGTCTTTCTCGCTTTTCAATTTATCCGTCTTTCTCAAAGGTGAATTATATTCATCTTTTATTATCTAATTGTAGGTGGTGACCTCCAAGACCTCGACAAGGACTACTATTTGATAGAAGAGGACCTCAACGAGGATTGAAGACGCGAAAAGGTAACGGTGAAGGGTTACTCGATATCATTTACGTGTTTTAATGTGTTTTCTATGTTAGAAATCGTAATTAGAATAGGATTAGTAATCATAGGAATTGTGTTGTTGATGAAAGTTGTTGTTAGATGATAGTTGATAAAGAGAATTGATGATTTGTGATGTTAGTTGATATTGTTGTATGATGTTTGAAAGGAAGAGTTGATTTTCGTGCATAGTTGACCCCAGGCGGCCGACCGGCAGCCGGTCTGCTGACCGGCTGGGAAGTTGGCTGTATTTTATTGGTGTTACGTGAAATTTTGGGCATGAAATATGTCTCAGCCGGCCGACCGGCAGCCGGTCATCCGACCGGCTGAGACACCCCCTGTGTTTTCCTTCATTTTCTCATATAACTTTGGTCCCAGCCGGGTAGCTGGCAGCCGGTACCTTTGACTGGCTGGGACATGCTGCATTTTCACTTGTTTTCAAATGAGACATTGGCGCCAGCCGGGTAGCCGGCAGCCGGTCCCCTTGACCGGCTGGCACACGCTGACTTTCCATTTGTATTTCTTACTTATGTTTTTCATTTATAATATTTCCGATGGTTCGTTTATCGTATAAATTTACGTAATGACTTTAAATATTAATGTTTCGAATATATGATATTCGCTTCGGTTGTATCGCATGTTTCGTGACGGTTTTTGATATGTCCCACTTTGAGTCGGTTTTACACATGTTATTGGTTTGAGCACTATTTGTTATGTGCTTTCTACTCTCATTCCCTTGGCTACCTCCACGTTCGTAAGGCTGGAATGTCGGAACGAGGAGTGTATCCTTACTGCTTAATTGCATGTGTTAATGGGCATATGACGACGTTGTTGGGAGGCGAACGCTTTGCGTTGATCGACCCGGCCGTCAAATGTTGTATACTTGCGAGGTGGTGTCATTGCATGTAGCGTACCGCTTGTTATGATGCTAGTGCTCTTTTCCGCCTCTTTCGTGAAGGTCTACCGAATTTGGGGTACTCGGCTCCCATGTATGACCGAGTCTTGGATGCGAAATGTCATCGCATGTCGAATCGGAAAATGTCTATTCCGAGAGCCTGGCCAGGTTTAGGCTAAGACCGTATTATGATCGTCGTCCTACCGGGAGGAAATTAGTCTACATATACGAAATGTATTGAATCGTGTATGCGTTCAGGGAAATGTCATCCCGTGGATGCGATTTTAATCATACTTGCCATGTACACGGTGCTAGTGAGTGTCATTTACCGTGAGAGATGTTGTCAACGTATTCGTACGTTTGGGATGGATGATTATATGATTGATTACTTGTGATCGTTAGATGACTTGGCATGGTTTGTTTGTCGAGTCTCAATCTTATCAAACTTATGCCGCTAACGGTGAGATGCAAGCCCTAGTGAGTGTATGGTTGCCTACGAGTGTTATCCCCGAATTTTTCTATAATATGATGGTTACGGTTTTGTACTTCATGGATCGATATCCTTATATATTGAATTGCCTATTTATCCTTCTCGTACTTCACATGTATATTTATATATGCATGCTTCTACTTTTGTATTTCCGTTTATGTATGTTTATTGTGATATGGCTGGGAGAACCCGGAGTTACTCCCCACTGACTGTGGCGTTCATGTTTTTCATGGATGAACAGGTTGCTTGATTGGATGGCTTTTTGCTTGTGGTATTTTGGGTTCGGGTGTGAGCTAGCGGGCGTTGGCCTGGATGAATCACCTCTAGACGTTGTTTAGCTAGTTTGATAATAACTTTGATATTGGATAACATTTTGAGAGACTTCGTCTCTTTGTAGTATATTCTATTTTAGTTTGTAATTATTTGACATTCCTCGTATTTTCTATTTGTATGTAAAAAGTTTTAAAAACATCGTATTTTCCGCTATATAAATCACATGCTTGTTATGTTTTATTTCCGCATTCGCGAGGGTTGTCACAAAAAGTGATAAATTAAAAGCCAAATTGAAATTGATGTTGTGCTTGTGGTCACCACCATTCCACACATTCTCACCATATATACACAATTTACCCCTTACTATACTTTTTAACAACCGCTCATTATCAATAGATTTGTTATGCATTTAGCCTTTCAAATTGCTTTTGTTAAAGAACGCCAAATATGAGACAATCTCCTTATTGCCAACGAAATAATTCAAAACATTAACAATCACAAGGTTGGAAAATATGGCCGCTTTACTTTTAAGGCAGATATGAGTAAGGCTTTTGATCGTATTAGATGAGATTTTCTAAAAGCAACCCTTAGACGCTTCAAGTTTCCTCAAAGTATGATCAAGCTAATAATGAATAATGTAACTTCTGTTTCTTATGAAGTACTTCTAAATGGCTCACTGATGCAACAGTTCAGGCCAAGTTGTGGTTTACGTTAAGGATATCCTCTACCCTCTTTTTATTCATTCTTTGTATGGAAATTCTCTACTAAAATATATCTGATGCCTAAGAAAGAAGGGTCATCCACGGTATTTCCATTGGTCAGGGTGTGGCCCCTATCTCTCATTTATTATTTGCGGACGACTCTGTCTTCTTTCTCAAGGATAAAGATGATGCCTTCATTAGATTAAATAAGATCCTAGAGGAATATTATACTTCAGGTCAACTTATTAATACGTCAAAATCAGGGGTGCTTTTCAGCCCTATTAGTACTATGATGTCAGCTAAAATGGGAATTAAGACGCTCAAGATTAAGAGCGAGGAATAAGGAAATTGAGAAATATCTTGGCAACGAATCAGATTTCAGTCAGTCAGAGAAAATCTTCTTCAATGGATTACTTGATAAGGTAAGAGACCGGATTCCATCATGGAATGGAATTTTTCTATCCCCAGTGGGAAGACTAACGTTGATTTGCTCTGTTTTGTCGACCCTATCAAATTTTATTCTATCGGTTTTCAAAATACCGATAAGTGTGGCAAATAAAATAACTTTTTTATTGTCACATTTCTAGTGGGTTGGCAGTAAATCTTTCACGACTATTCACTGTGTAGTAAAAATTTCTTACGCTTACCTAAATCAGAAGGGGGTTTAGGTATACGAAACATTCAGTGCGTAAATCAGGCATTGTTGGGAAAGGTTGCTTGGAGAATATTAACGGGGAGGACTCCTATTCCACCCAATAGAATATTACGCCTATCACAGGGAGGACGCATCATCGTACATATTTTGAAGCTTATTCTTCCAAACCTGGGTTGAAAATTTAGATTTCAATCAAATTTCAAAGTTTGGGCAGCAAATTGGATAAATGGGATGTCACCACCGCTGACTACAAGGTTCGTGAATAGTCTATGGATCCCTAGGAATTACTCAAGAAAGGGGTTGAATTGAGTATCTACCACTTTTTCGACTTTTATCAAATGATATTTATATTTTTGAATCTATTGATTAAATTCAAATAATACAAATATCACACAATAATAAAAAAAAACGATAAGTAAATTACACATCGGATTTTTGAAGTGGTTCAGCTTCACACTCCGAAGCCTACGTCCACTATTTCTCGACTAATTATTTTAATACATGTCCCCGGATTAAAAAATAATCAACCCCTTTTACAACTAACTATAGTTGTAATTGTGAGTATCGCTAAACACTCGACTTCCTCTCGTTACAAAGAAAGTAATAAGAATATCTCAAAAATTGTTCACACAATTGAACGAATAAGAGATAAATCTATGACCACTATTCTCCGAACGATACTCGAACAATTGTTGACTTGTGTAAAACGACTTTCCAAAAAGAAAATAACATTCCAATTAAAAACCCTTTTTGAAACAAAGACAAAATTATGCTCTCAAAATATGTGTGCTGAAAAGTTAATTTTAATGTGACCAAGGGTCATCTATTTATAGTAAAGATGAATGATATTTAGTGTTACTCAAACACCTTAACAAGATGTTGTACGTAACAAACATCTTACCCAAACACAAATTTTAGATACAAACAAACTCTTTGATTTTTGTGCCAGCCATGTGCTGTACAAGAGATAAGTTTTCAAAAGGTTTACTCCAATTTGCATCCAAGTACAATTGCTATAGGTGAATCACATACTCACAACTATAAATAAAGGACTATAGGATAAAAGCAAATTGTAGCTCACAAAGGACACAACCACGCGTGAATAATGAGTAAGAGTCCAAGTCATATTCTATGAAACTCATCTCTTATATATCACGTATCATTTAAATATTTGCCTCCATTCAAATTTGAAACCGTCTTTCTAATTATATAAAATAGTTTAAATTTTATTTCATAAAAACCAAATTATTATTTGTAAAATATAAAATAAAATTTCTCCCGAAAATGTCGTGTTACGTAGTCACCCCAAGTTATAGTACAATCGACTATATAACCTATACTATGAGTGTATCGAGGTATAATTACAACTATAACTTGAGACGTACTCAAAACAATTATTAAATATCGTAAAGGAGAGACGAACTTAACCACTGACTAATCTTCCTTGAAAATTCTTCAGTTGTAAGTTCCTTTTTTCATCTTGATCACGAACTCAATCGTTACCAAATCATCATTTGACATATCGTAATTTCGTTAATCTTAAAAGACTTAACAAACAATTACGTGCAAACTTATTTAACAATTTATAAATAAAATTAATCTTGTTATCATCAAAACATAAATCATATAAATAACATGGGACTGTCCAACAAATTCCCTTTTTTTGATGATGACAAGTCTCCTAATTTTATTTCTATGGTTTAGTTCCCCCTCAACCCAAAAACAATCATAGTTGTATTTACGTTGAATTAACAGTTTGATACATGAGCTAACTTATAGCACCTAAGGACCTTAAGAGACATATGATCTTGACAAGGAGCAAGCTTAGGCAAATAACGCTTTCAAGTTCACTTACTTTACCCCTCTTGACATCATCGAAAAAACGAGAAAAAATATGAAATGACTAGAATAACATAAACCAAAGCTAATATAAGATAGTCAAAAGCACACATCACATAATGAAATTAAGTTCCTAAAATAGAAACTACGACATCGTCTATGGTAACCGCTAAGCAAAAATAACGACATAGTGAAGTCATAACCAAATCAAAGGGAAGAATAAAATGGTTAAGACGGTCCTAAGGGAAAAGCTAAGAATAAGAGGCACACAAGGCTAGGTGGAATCGTAATTGGCTGGAGGTATTGTGTCATATGGATTTTGATAAGCATAACAGTTCCGGAATTCAAGACTAGTTAGAAGGTCCAATCAAGAGTTAACTATAGAAGATTGCGTCTGAAGACGACCCTCAAAATGCAGAATCTTCTGGACGACCCTCTCTGTAACCTCCTTTAGCCCCGTAACTTCGGCTATAACCGCTCCACCATCATCCAAAAATCCTCTGGCAGACCCAGCTATTTCACGCAAATACTTCCGTGGAAATGGAAGTTCAACGCACAATGTATCTTGAACACTAGCCAAGGAAGACCCCTGCGCCTGCAACCCGACTGCAAATCTCCTAGCACAGACCCCTGCACTTCCAACCTTGCATCAATACTCGACATCCATTCGAGTATCTTTTGTTCAAGAGAACTAGGGATACGCGTACTAGGAGGACCCAAGGTACTCAAACCAAACAAAGCAGACTTAACAGAAGCCAAAACAGACATCTGCTCCTGCATTTGAGCATCGACTTTTGCCGTAAATTCAGCCAAATTCGGTGCACAAGGATTCGATACCAGACCTGCACCTGTGTTAATATCAGGGACACTCATTCCAACCTCCGTCGAACTTTTTTTTTCCTGAAAACTCAGACTAGGACCACAAACCTCAAGACCCAAAAGCTTAAGTAATTTATCTCCCATGCGGTCTCGTGGTTGTAGACCATAACTATCAGCATTAACAACACCTTTCACCTCCAACATCCGTGAAAGCCACATACCATACGGAATATCAAAGGTAGACGATTTTTTAAAATCAGTAACAATTATTGACACTTGAATAATCTGATTAAAGACTAACATTGGTAAATTTATTTTCCCGCCTTCTAATCAAGCTTTCAAAGTTTTTATCTCATAACTAGCAAGTGTCTCACGACTACCCCGACGCGGAATAACGGTATTCCAAAGAAAATTGACCAAAACTTTCACCTGTGGGGAAAAGTCATTAACCAACACCGCACTAGAATCGTCAACCTTGTCGTCAAAATAACGTTTGAAGACTATCTTTTCACGTTCACTAAAACATCTCCAGTCAGCCCTTGGAACAACATCTAAACCTCCAAGCGGGACGTGAAATTCCTTCGCAAAATCCGCACAAGAAAGTGACACGATCTGACCATTCACATTACCATGCAAGACTATGTGTTTTAATGACACT
Organism: Heliosperma pusillum; assembly: GCA_022085475.1. NCBI lineage: Eukaryota > Viridiplantae > Streptophyta > Magnoliopsida > Caryophyllales > Caryophyllaceae > Heliosperma > Heliosperma pusillum. The sequence continues at coordinate 34,299 of JAIUZE010045750.1, read as the reverse complement.
GAGGCAAAAAAAATTGAGTAATCTATTGTAAAACGTACTATGTAGGGCCAAGAGCCTATCTCGTCTTTATGACCGAGGCTTATGAAAAGCCAAAGGTCTTGCTTGTAATCTATTTAATCTGATTGCTAAAGTGAATATAACAACACAATTCCCTTCTTCTTATCTCAACATGGTATTAAGCCAGTTCTTTTCTTTAAAAACAAAACAATTCTCATCTAAAAAAAACAGAAACACAACCAATTCGGCCTTCATGCCTGGCGACGAACAGCCCCACGAGCAACCAAAACTCAATTTTTCAACCCCTACTATCTCGGCTCTCATGATATTCCCGGAGCCAAGATCTCTGACGTTATTTTACGACGTGATAACTACGATGATTAGAAAAATTCGATGAAAATGTCGTTAAAAGCACGCCGAAAATACGGATTTGTTGATGGCTCAATTCCGAAACCCACGGATAAATTTTATCTTGAAAATTAGGAGGTCTTCCATTGCACAATTGTCCAATGGATACGTAATTCCATTGATTCCTCCCTGTTGGAAACCGTGTCCAATGTTGCTGATGCCTCCGTGCTTTGGAAAGAACTGGAGGGTCATTTTTCGGTGGTTGACGGGTCCAAAATCCATGGTTTGAAGACCCAATTGCACGACTGCCATCAAACCAAAGGTATGGACGTTACCACTTCTTTCGGTAAACTTAAGTCGCTTTGGGACTCTCTTATTGTTCATGAACCGCCGTTTGCTTGTAAATGCGGTAAGTGTGAATGCGGTATTGCCGGGGCTGCTATAAAAAGAATGGATAACGAGCGTCTTAATCAATTTTTTATGGGTCTTGATTTATCGATTAATGCTAATATTCGTTCCCAGCAATTTCAGTTAGATCCATTACCTTCACTAAGTCGGGCGTATCAAGTTGTTCTTCAACAAAAACGACTTCGTGCTCCTCTTGATTCGTCCCTGGACGTTTCTGTTGTGGCTGCCTTTGCCACCCCCGGGGCTGCTCGTCCTCCTGTCGATTGGCGGGTGTTACGTGATAAGGAGAGTGGTGAAAGACGACAATATTTCTGCACTTACTGTGACACTCGTTGGCATGAAGTTGCCAACTGCTATATTAAAAATTAGAGGTTTCCTGATTGGTGGGGTGATAAACCCAGAAGTCTGGCTGAACTCCGTCGTGTACGGGCGTTGCGTGGGTCTGGCCAGAATAGTATGAGCTCGGGTTCTTCTTTCGGCACTGTTCAAAACCATGCACCGACTGCCAGCACGTCTTTGGTTGAGGTGAACCTCGTGACCGCAGGTGTATCTACCCATTTTGTTGCCGCTGATCGCTTGAGCGGTATGTCTTCTTGGATTTTAGACACGGGTGCTTCCAATCACATCACCGGAAATTTTTCGTGTTTGGAAGCCCAACGTGTTATTCCTTCTCGTCCTATTGGTTTACCCAATCGTCACTAGTTTTTTTCCACAATAATGGGTTTAGTTTTTATTAGTGACAAGCTTATTTTGGATAATGTTTGTATGTCCCAAGTTTGTCTTGTAATCATATTTCCGTCTCACAATTTGCCGCAGCTCGTGATTATATTTTTGAATTTGCTAAATATTCCTGTTTTATCCAGGACCGTACCTTGAGGACGACGACTGGAGTAGGTGAGCTGCGGGATGGACTTTATTGGATTTGTGCGAGTGCTCGACCAACAGTGGTGCATTCTGTGAGTAATACAGATTCCCTTGCTCTCGGTCATCCGTCTAATAACGCTGTCAGAGCCATTCCTTTTACTCGTGGTTTTAATTTTAATAAGGAATCCGTGTGCGAAACATGTCATTTTGCAAAACAGCATTGTAGTAGTTTTGTTTTGAATAATAAGCGTGCTTTGGACAAATTTGATTTAATCCATTGTGATCTTTGGGGTCCTTATCGCATTGCTTCATCTTGTGGTGCCAAATATTTTTTGACCATCGTAGACGATTATTCACGTGCCACTTGGGTCTATTTACTCCTTGATAAGACGAAAGTTACTGACATGTTTATGGTTTTTATGTCTATGGTTGCCACTCAGTTTTCTACGACTGTTAAGTGTGTCCAAAGTGATAATGGGAATGAGTTCAATCGTATGGCGGCCTATTTTTTAAACATTGAATTCATTTTCAGACGTCTTGTGTAGCCTCAACATAATGGTCGTGTCGAACGTAAGCACCGTCATATTTTGAATGTTGCAAGGGCTCTTCTCTTTCGGGCTAATTTGCCTAAAACCTTTTGGGGTGAGTGCGTGCTTACCGCCGTCTATTTGTTTCATCGTACTCCATGCGCCTTACTTGATCAATCAACTCCTTTTGAGTGTCTTTTTGGTGTTGCCCCGGCTTACAAAAATTTAAGAGTCTTTGGGTGCCTTTGTTTCGCTCATAACCAATATACCCATGGCGATAAGTTTGAAAAACGCGGTCGGAAATGCGTCTCCGTTGGATACCCTCACAATAAGAAAGGCTGGAAATTGTATGACCTTGAGACGAAAGTTTTTTTCATATCCCGTGACGTTGTGTTCCATGAGACATTATTTCCTTTCGCCTCTTCTGTCTCTTCATTACCCCCTGCGGACCCCACTCCTCTATTTGATGAACCGTTTAATGGGTCCGTTGAGGGGAGTAACACTGCTCCCACACCAGGTGTGGCTGTTTCCGACGGTCCTTTTACGGAGGGAGTGGGTACCGAGAATGAGCTTGGTCGTGGTCGTCGACAAAAATTCCCTAACTCTTGACTGCGTGGTTTTGTTCTTGGCACCGCACAAAATCCATCCTCGCGCTCACCAAGTCCGCCTCCGTCACCCTCAGGTACTCCTTATTCTTTAGTAAATTATGTTGATTGTGCTTCCTTTTCGGAGAAACTTCGTCACTTCCTTGCAGCTATTACTTCCCATAATGAGCCTCCTACTTTTATAGAGGCTATTCGTGACAAAAAATGGTGTGCGTCAATGAAGGATGAGATTGACGTTCTTGAACGCAATGAAACATGGGAGCTTACCGATCTTCCTTCTGATAAAAAGGCTCTTGGATGTCGTTGGGTGTATAAAATTAAATATAATTCCGATGGCACTCTAGAGCGTTTCAAAGCCCGTCTTGTGGTTTTTGGTAATCATCAAGTGGAAGGGATAGATTATGGGGAGACCTTTGCTCCGGTTGTCAAAATGGTCACAATTCAAGCCTTCTTATCTGTTGCCACCGTCAAAGGATGTGAATTGCATCAAATGGACGTGAACAATGCCTTTTTACACGGTGACTTGCACGGGGAGGTATATATGAAACTTCCACCGGGTTTTAGTTGTGGTAAGAAGGGCAAAGTCTATCGTTTGAAGAAGTCTCTATATGGCCTACGTCAAGCACCTCGTTGCTGGTTTGCGAGGCTCGCTGCTGTACTCCGAGAATACGATTTTACTCAGTCTTATTCTGATTACTCATTATTTTCTTTCCCGCGTGACAAGGTTCGTCTTTTTGTCCTTGTTTATGTCGATGACCTTGTTATTGCAGGCAATGATGCTTCCGTTGTCTCTATCTTCAAAACATATTGGGGAATTGTTTCCATATGAAGGATTTGGGGCCACTTAAGTACTTTCTCAGGATTGAAGTGGCACGTAGTACTGAGGGAATTTAATTTAGCCAGCGTAAATATGCGCTTGACATCATTTCTGAGACTGGCTTACTTGAGCTAAACCCGCCTTGACCCCACTTGAACAGAATCATCAACTTGGGCTCACAGGAGGGGCAGTTCTTGATGATGTTGAGGCCTACCGACGTCTTGTTGGGTGTCTTGTCTATCTTTCCGTAACACGTCCAGATCTCTCTTGTGCGGTGCATATTCTTTCCCGTTTTCTACATCAACCACGCCAAGAGCATTTAGCAGCAACCTTGCGTGTGGTTCGTTATTTGAAAGGTAGTCCGGGTCAGGGTATACTACTGCGTTCTGATAGTGACTTTGTTGTTTCCGGTTGGTGTGATTCTAACTGGGCTGGTTGCCCTCTGACCCGTCGCTCGACCACTGGATGGTTTGTTTTCGTTGGTGGGTCACCGATTCCTTGGAAAACAAAGAAACAAACCACTATTTCCCTCTCTTCTGTCGAGGCCGAATACCGGTCCATGGCCGCCGTATTATGTGAGTTAAAATGGTTACATGGTCTTTTACTGAGTTTGGATGTTTCCATGACATTGCCTACGAAACTCCTCTGCGTTAGCCAGTCTGCTTTGCTTCTTGCTCACAATCCGGTCTTTCACGAACGTACTAAACAGATTGAGATTGATTGTCATTTTGTTCGTGACGCGATAACCGAGGGCTTGATTACCACAGCACATGTCTCTACAAATGAGCAACTTGCCGTTGCCGATATTTTTACTAAAGCATTGGGTGTGAAACAATTTCTATCTTCTCCGCAAGCTCGGCATTCTCGATCTTCATGCTCCAGCTTGAGGGGGGGGGGGGTATTGTAATAAGTACTATGTAAGGCCAAGAGCCCATCTCGTCTTTATGACCAAGGCTTATGAAAAGGCAAAGGTCTTGCTTGTAATCTATTTAATATGATTGCTAAAGTGAATACAACAACACAATTCCCTTCTTCTTATCTCAACATAATCTCAATAGGATAAACATTACCTTGAAACTGAGCAAGAAAGCTCCAACCTTGAAATTCCAGAAATTCTTTAAAGAATTTCAACCCATCTTTAGTAGAGTACTAATCAACGGGATAGAAGCGACCCGCATGAGTATCATATTGAAGAACCCGAATAACCAAATCTTGTTCTAATTTTGTCAAACGGAGTTTATCAATTCCGGCTTGTGTAGCAGTACCCATTGATTATGTGAATAACAACCTTGGTAAAACCTTATGACACAAAGCCTCTACAGAACCACCCACACCTCCGTCGTCTAAATCGACACGGACGGCCTTCCCAGACGCTCTCTTCCGATTCCAATTACTACTCTTGCTAGACTCGTCTGTGATATGGACAGATTTTGGGGAAATGGGTGTTGGGTTAAGGATGTTTGAGGAAGGTGGTATGGCGGGTTGCGAAAAAGACGGTGACGGGTTATTAATATGGTTTGTGTGTGGCGGATTTGAACGCTGAACAGATATATATTAAGATTTACGCATACGTTTGGTTGAAGACGACATAGTTTGTCTGTGAGATTTTCAAGGGAAGATGATGAGTTAAGGGATGGATGATAGGCTTAAATAGGATTGATGGTGGGGTGTTTTAATGGGAGTAGAAGAAGTATTCTGAACTCCTAATCAAATTGGGAAAGTGAATGTGAGTTGACATTGGAGTAAGCAAGAGAAGTACACGTTTTTTTTTGTACTAATCAAGCCATAGAAAATTTACAGTATTTGTAGATATAGGAGTATAGGAGTAGGAAAGTGGGCAGGGAAGTGACATCTTTACATATTTTATCTCATATGATAAAATTGCATAAAAGACAATAACTGGAATTGTGTCTGAAATTGAGTCATGTTAAACCAGGATGATTTTCGATGGATATTGTGTGAGTAGGTAAATAGAGTGTGTGAAAATTGGTTATGACAAAATAACGTAATTAATTTTCACAAAATAATTAACATATCAATCAATTTCACCATATAATATGCACTGTCTCATAAATTATACATAGTAGAGGAATACACAGACACAGTCATACAATCTCATCTAAAACTAGTCAGTCATGTAGAGAAAATAAATATTTATGATGGTTTTAGATGTCACCGATTAAACCAATTTCCAATCGTAACGTCTCAAAACGCTCTCTAGCTAATGGCTTAGTCAATATATCGGCCCATTGCTTCTCGGTACTACAAAACTCAAGTTTTATATTCCCCTTTTCAACATGGTCGTGTAAGAAATGGTGTCTAATTTCTATATGTTTAGTACGGGAATGTTGGGATGGATTTTTTTGAGATAATGATAGCACTTGTATTATCACAATGAATCGGAATGCAGTCAAAAGTAACACCGTAATCATGTAATTGTTTCTTAAGTCATAAAAGTTGAGAGCATACCAATGCGGCGGCTATATATTCACTTTCTGCGATGGATAATGCTACCGAATTTTGCTTCGTAGAGGCCCAAGAAATAATACATGGTCCGACAAAAGTTGCAATACCAGATGTACTTTTTCTATCGACTACACAACCTGCATAATCTGTGTCTGAATAACCTTTTAGATCAAAGTTACAGTCAATTGGATACCATAGGTATAACTTAGACGTACCAATTAAATACCTTAGGATTCTCTTTACCGCAATCATATGTGATTCTTTTGGACATGATTGAAATCGTGCACAAATACATACGATAAACATTATATCAGGTCTACTCGCTATTATGTAAAGTAAGGAACCAATCATACCTCGATATGTCGTTTCATCAACCGACTTACCATCCTCATCTTTTACTATCTTCCTGTTTAAGGCCATGGGAGTAGACGACATAGGTTTTGCATTTTCCATGCCAGATTTCTTTAGCAATTCTTTGATATATTTTTGCCGATGAATCATGATCCCCTCACTTGTTTGTTGAATTTGGAGCCCAAGAAAGAATTTTAATTCTCCCATCATACTCATCTCAAATTCAGAGGACATTAATTCTGAAAAATATACACATAATTCATTATTAGTTGATCCAAAAATAATATCATCAACATAAATTTGAACAACTAATAAATCGGAACCCTCGGATTTCAAAAATAAAGTTTCATCTACAGATCCTCTTAAAAAATCATTTTGAAGTAAAATTTTTGACAATCTATCATATCAAGCTCTAGAAGCTTGTTTTAAACCATATAAGGCTTTGTCAAGTTTAAAAACATGGTTTTCAAAATCTTTATTAAGAAATCCTGGGGGTTTCTCTACAAAGACTTCTTCTTCCAAATATTCGTTAAGAAAAGCAGTCTTAACATCCATTTGAAACAATTTAAGTCCTTTGTGAGCGGCAAAAGCTATTAATAGTCTAATAGCTTCAGTCGGGCCACTGGTGCGAAGGTCTCATCATAATCGATCCCTTCTTGTTGATTGTATCCTTGAACAACCAATCTGGCTTCATTTCTAACAATCACCCCGGCATCATCCAACTTGTTTCTGAAAACCCATCTAGTGCCAATCACTAATCGATCACTAGGTCTAAGAACAAGATGCCAGACTTTGTTCCTTTCAAATTGGTGTAATTCATCATGCATAGCAATAATCCAATCAGAATCTGTTAAAGCATCTTTAATATTCGCAGGTTCTACAGTAGAAAGAAAAGAATGAAAGGCACAGAAGTTATGAAGAGATCTTCGAGTTTGAACTCCCTTTCTTATATCTCCATCCTAAGATAGCATCTGTAGTATGTGAACTTTGATGCTTCCACTTCTTAGGAATGAAAGGCGTATCTTCATCATTTGTTCTCGAACCTTCTTCTTCTTCTTCAAACGATGTGATCTCAGGAATCACTTCCAAAGTTATAGTTTCGAAAGCTATAACCTTAGATGTTCCCCGTGAGTTTAAGCCTGGGGTTATATTGGAGTCATCCATAATTTCATACTCCAATTCTTTATTTAGCTGTGAGGTTATAGTATCATCAACTATAACTTCAACAGTCTTCCCCCTTTTGTTTGAAGAATTATCAATCTTCTCATTGGTACCTTCAATTTCCTTTTCTTCCTCACTAAGTTCAGGTGGATCATCACGTGACAACCTAAAATCTGGATCATTTTCATCTTCTTCATCATCTTGCACAGGCTTGTCCAAAAATTTATCTTCATCAAAAATTACATGGACACTTTCTTCAATACATAAAGTCCTCTTGTTAAATACCTTGTAAGTCTTGCTATGATTAGAGTAACCAATAAAAATTGCTTCATCACTCCTTGGATCAAACTTACTAAGTTTATTTTTACCATTATTATGAACATAGCATTTACTTCCAAAACAACGTAAGTAAGCGATGTTAGGTTTGCTACCTCTAAGCAATTCATATGGAGTTTTCTTTAAAATCGGTCTAATCATAGCTCGGTTATGCACATAACAAGAAGTGCTTATTGCTTCAGCCCAAAAATTACGAGGTAAACCACTACAAAGCAACATGGTACGTGCCATATCTTCTAAAGTTCTATTCATTCGTTCAACGACACCGTTTTGTTGCGGAGTTCGTGGAGCAGGAAAGTTATGTCCTACTCCATCAGCTCTACAATATTCTATAAAAGCATGATTATCAAATTCGGTGCCGTGATCGGTTCTAATAGAAACTAATTTAGAATCAAATTTATTTTGAACAAGTTTCATTAAGCACTCAAACTCGACAAAGGTTTCATCTTTAGTACTTAAGAAAATTGGCCAAATGTACCTAGAATAATCATCAACCAAGATAAATACATACCTTGATCCTCCTCTACTTCTTACCTTCATTGGACCACAAAGATCCATATGAATGAGTTCTAGAGGTCTAGTGGTACTTACAATTCTTTTTGGCTTAAATGGCGATCTTACATGCTTGCAGCGTGCACATGTCTCGCATAATCTCTCTTAATCGAATTTAATTGATGGAAGCCCATCAACTAAGTTCCATATTTTGAGTTTATTCAAAATTGGTGAGCTTATGTGTCCAAACCTCTTGTGTCAAAGGCAAGGATCATCAAGTGTTACCTTTATACAAGGAAGAGAATTAGTAGGTATAGCATTTAATTCAACAATATAAACATTCCTACTGCGATGACCTTCCAAGATAACGCGACTAGTACCCTCTACTATTATACGACAAATGTTAGTATGAAAGACTACTTTATTTCCTTTGTCGCACAACTGAGAAATACTAAGCAAGTTGTGCTTGAGTCCTTGAACTAAGTAAACATTATCAATAGAGTTAGAAGAAGAAACACCTACTTTGCCGATACCTATTACCTTACCCTTTTTATTATCACCAAAAGTAACCTCACCTCCATCAAAAGATTTTAGTGAAAGAAATTGACTAATATCACCTGTCATATGTCTAGAGCAACCACTGTCGAGGTACCACTGATTGCTTTCTCTCACTATAATCTGCAAGAAAGTTAGATACGATTTTTAGGTACCAAAGCTAAGTTGGGTCCTTTAACGTTAGTTACCCTAAAAACCTCATCTTTTCGAACCCAAACTTGTCTCACGATTTTTCTTTCGATGGTAGTGTTGAATTGGTTAGTACAAGTGTTTCTAGATTTTGGTTGTTTAGTAAACAAGAAAGTAGATCGACTAGATTTAGTTTTAGAAATATTTGACCGAGTTTTCTTTAAATTAATACGGCTTGTTGGATAATTAAATCCACCGTCATAATTCCATCAAAACTCATTGTTACTAATATCTTTACGTTCCTTCTCTTCTACCAAATCATCATCATTAAAGGCAGATTCTCTGACAAACTTAATCCCTTCATTTAGATCAACTTGTCGCTTGACACATGAATTTAGGAGATGGCCGGTTTTACTGCAGTAAGCACATATTAAATACTCCGTTAAATCCACATATTTCCGTTTCCTAAAATCACGATCAGAAGGACTAGATTTACACTTGTCATGGTCTCTTCGACAGTAACACTCATGTCCTAATCCCATTTTCATATTATTGTCAGACTACTTGGCCAGGAAATTAAGAACCTTAGTGCTACCTTCCCATTTATCATAAACCATTCTAGCATGTCTAAGTAAATCTTTTTAAAGACACAATTTCCTTTAGACATTATTTATGGTCAGGCTCTAACTCTTTAGGGAGATCATTCTCTTTATCAAAAAGTTTCCAGATACGGCTCTAACTCTTTAGACATTATTTAGACACAATTTCCTTGACCTTGTTGTACCTCACTCTCGTCTTCAATGGGGTATGCTCTTTTTTTTTTAGGAGAGTATGCCGACAGAAGGAGCAATACTTCGGGGGATTCTCATAAATAATTAGTTTCCAGCGTCCGGTTTTCTTAGAAACCTTACTAAAGGACTCGCCTTCTTGTTATCAAAAAGTTGGTCTAATCGGGCGGTCCTTACCCCGGGGGCACGTATGAGGGTTGGTTTGACTGCCCTAACGAATTAATTAAATTAAAAAAATTTAATGACAGCTTTTTCCTAAAGTTCTGGAGCAAGTGGAGTTCCGGAACGAAGCACTTGGCATTGGTTTCCCGCCTCACTCTACTTTCAGAGAGAAAAATCAGGGATTTTGCCTTTCCTTTAAAGGTTTCTTACTCCTAGAAAAGGTTTTTGTTGAAAAATAGCGGGTTCTTTGACCCTTTTCGCTCGCCCATACTTAAAAACATCTAAATGCGCCTTAGCTGACAGTGGGAAATCTACGGTTAACTTAACGCCAGCAAGATGTCTTGTCCCACCGTGTGCAGGAATTATAATAGAGAAGAAGCTTCCGTTTTTATGAAAAAACCCTATAAAATTTACCGGCATTTATTAAAAATAATGCGATCTTTTATTATTATTACTGATACTTATTTAAAAAAAAAAAAAATTTCTGCAGGCTTATCTTATTTTAAGTTTTAAGGAAGAAGAAAGATTCGGCTTCCTCCCACTGACACCCCTCGCCGGGGCGAACAAATAAATTTCGAACAAAAGGATCGGAACTCGCTGGCTGATTGTCTTCCCTTTTCCTTGCCCGAAGAATTCCACGTAAGCATCCACCCCACGAGACAGGCGATTCAAGCCTCGGTTTCAAAGGAAAAGAAAAAATAAAGCTTCATAAGGGCACGAGCTCCACCACTGTGAGGGAGCAAGATATCCGTATCCTCGGAGGAATCATACAAAAAGGGCCATTAAACCTTTTTTTTTAAGGGCGCTAGCGCGCCTAAATTGGTCTAATTCGAAATGATTCTATCATTTCTGTGATTGTTCGAGTTCGAGAATGGCTATTTACAATTGCTAGCGCTCGAGGTCTTTCAGGGCATTCTTTCGTTCGCTTCATCAGCACGAATTTTACAACAGAATGAATCTGAATCTAAGGATCCGGGTTTATCTCCTGCCAGATCTTTTCCTGGTCCTAGAGTATCTGGGTAAACAGTTCTTTTATCAAAATTTGACTTCTGGCTTTGCCCGAAACAACGTCATGGCATTTCATTTTCTCCGGCAGAGGAAAAGAAGAGGAATTGTAACCTCCCGAAACTGTGCATTTGAACCGATCCTGCTAGGCTTTGGGATGAGGAGAGCTTGGTAAGGCATGTTCGCTGAGCAGCCAAGGAAGGGGCCGCCTTCTTTTCCGACTGAAAAAGCGACTTCTTTGTGGATCAATATCTGGAAAGCGACTTCCATAGAATGTTGTTTCTTGAGATCAACTAATTTAGAATTTAGATCTTTCAATTGCTGAGTAAGAAAATCGTTTTTATCTTTCAATTCTGAAGTTACGGCTTCATGAGCTATAACCTTAGATTCTAGAAGATTGTTTTTGTCTTTAAGATCTGAAGTTAAAGCTTTATTAGCTATAACCTTTTAAATTTAAAGTTAAAGTTATAGTTTCATGAGCTATAACCTTAGACTCTAAAATAGCCTTTTGAGATTTATTTGATTCAAAAGTTATAGCTGAATCAGCTGTAACCTTGGAACCCAATTTCTTAATTTTAGATTTTAAAACATGATTTTCTTCACAATATCAAGTATTTGTTCTTGTAAATCAGATAATTCAAGATTCAAATCGTGGCATTGATCAAGAGTCTTCTCAAAATATTCAATGAGTGAATTTTTTGACAATTTCTTCAGAATCAGATTTTCCCATGAGACACATCTCAGCAAGCTTGTATCCTTTTTTATCTTCACAGTCAAAAAATAGATCTAGGCTAAGGCTGCTCAAGCACAGATTGGCGACTTCATCATCATCATATGGATCTTTATCATCTTCTGAATCCAGATCTTCCCAGCAAGATGCCATCATGACTTGTTTATACTCTTTCTTTGTTTTCTCTCTTTTAGCCTTTGACTTTATTTCTTTCCAAGTGGGGCAGTCTTTGATCATACGTCCAGCTTCCCCACATTTAAATCAACCTCTATTCGAAAAAGATTGTTTCGAATCATTAGGCTTTTTGTTGAATGGTGGTTTATTATGCTTGTTTTTAAAGAGATTCCTTTTGAAACGTCTAGCAAATAAAACCGTATCTTCCTCAATGTCATGGTCTGCATCGCTTGAAGTAGCTTGTAGAGCTATTCCTTTACCTTTACTTGATTCACTTGCATGCTTATTAAGAGTAAGTTCGTGCGCCATAAGTGAACCAAGCAACTCCTGATAAGAGAGTAAGGATAGATCTTTAGCTTCTTCAATAGTAGTAATCTTGGGTTGTCACTTTATAGTTAGGCTTCTCAAGATTTTACTGACAATATCCTCGGACTCAAATTTTCTACCAAGATTTCTGAGTTCATTAGTAATACTTGAAAAGCGAGCAGACATGCTAGTTATGCTTTCATCTTTCTCCATAAAGAAAAGTTCATATTGCTGAATAAGCAAGTCTACTCGATGCTTTTTAAAAAGGGATGTACCTTCATAGGCTAGTTCAAGATTATCCCATATTTCCTTGGCAGTCGTACATGAAGAAAAGCGATCAAATTCAGTGTGAGTTATGCCATTTTGCAAAAGACTCATAACTTTTGAAGTTTTCTCAGCTTTCTTGTACTCAACCTCGGTATAGTCATCCTCATTCTTCTCATGGGCAATGCCTTCTGAGGACATTACCATAATTTTGTTGGGATCCTTTTGAATGATCTTCCACCATTCCAAATCATGACCCTTAATGTAATGAGTCATCATATTTTTCCAAAGTCCGTAGTTTTTCCCATCGAAGACGGGACACTTAAAATAATTTGAATCCATAGAAAATAAAATATTTTTGAAAAATAAATAAAAATAAAAGACTTAACAAAAATAAAGACAGATCAGTCTCTTTTGATGTTAGGCAATCAAGAGCACAAGGGTCTGATACCAAATGAAGAGTCTATGGATCCCTAGGAATTACTCAAGAGGGAGGGGGGGGGGGGGGGGGAATTGAGTATCTACCACTTTTTCGACTTTTATCAAATGATATTTATATTTTTGAATCTATTGATTAAATTCAAATAATACAAATATCACAAAATAATAATAAAAAATAAAAACGATAAGTAAATTGCACATCGGATTTTTGAAGTGGTTCAGCTTCACACTCTGAAGCCTACGCCAACTATTTCTCGACTAATTATTTTAGTACCTCTCCCCGTATTACAAAATAATCAACCCCTTTTACAACTAACTATAGTTGTAATTGTGAGTATCGATAAACACTCGACTTCCTCTCGTTACAAAGAAAGTAATAAGAATATCTCAAAAATTGTTCACACAATTGAACGAATAAGAGATAAATCTATGACCACTATTCTCCGAACGATACTCGAACAGTTGTTGACTTGAGTAACACGACTTTCCAAAAATAAAATAACTTTGCAATTAAAAACCCTTTTTGAAACAAAGACAAAATTATGCTCTCAAAATATGTGTGCTGAAAAGTTAATTTTAATGTGACCAAGGGTCATCAATTTATAGTAAAGATGAATGATATTTAGTGTTACTCAAACACCTTAACAAGATGTTGTACGTAACAAACATCTTACCCAAACACAAATTTTAGAACCAAACAAACTCTTTGATTTTTGTACCATCCATGTGTTGTACAAGAGATAAGTTTTCAAAAGGTTTACTCCAATTTGCATTCAAGTACAATTGCTATAGATGAATCACATACTCACAACTATAAATAAAGGACTTTAGGATAAAAGCAAATTGTAGCTCACAAAGGACACAACCACGCATGAATAATGAGTAAGAGTCCAAGTCATATTCTATGAAACTCATCTCTTATATATCACGTATCATTTAAATATTTGACTCCATTCAAATTTGAAAACGTCTTTCTAATTGAATAAAAATAGTTTAAATTTTATTTCATAAAAACCAAATTATTATTTGTAAAATATAAAATAAATATTCTCCCGAAAATGTCGTGTTACGTAGTCACCCCAAGTTATAGTACAATCTACTATATAACCTAGATTATGAGTGTATCAAGTTATAGTTACAACTATAACTTATTGAGACGTACTCAAAACAATTATTAAATATCGTAAAGGAGAGACGAACTTAACTACTGACTAATCTTCCTTGAAAATTCTTCAGTTGTAAGTTCCTTTTTTTCATCTTGATCACGAACTCAATCGTATCACCAAATCATCATTTGACTTATCGTAATTTCGTTAATCTAAAAAGACTTAACAAACAATTACGTGCAAACTTATATAACAATATATAAATATAATTAATCTTGTTATCATCAAAACATAAATCATATAAATAACATGGGACGGTCCAACAATTCGGCTTCTGTCCGTCGTCATCAATGCTTGATATGACAATTAAGGAGTTCATTCTTCCATCTCTCAAGTGGAACCATGATATGATTTATGATCTTTTTGAGGATGATTGGGCTCAGAAAATATGTTCTATGCCGATTTTTTCTTCGTCAAAGAACGATTATATCTATTGGATTCTTACAATCTCGGTTAGGTATACTGCCAAAAGTGCATATGCTCATGCCCGGCCTTAAGCTCTTTCTTGAAGTTTCAGGATATGAAAAAGATAACAAAAGAATTACCCCCTTGCCTAAAGATTTATGCAAGAAGAAACTCTGGCACCTCCCCGTCCCTCACGTATGGAAATTACTTTTATGGAAAATCCTAACAAACTCCTTACCTGTTCGTGAAGAATTCATTAAGCGAGGAATAGATATTGAATCTACATGTCCACTTTGTAACTGTCCTGGTGATATGTCTAGTTTTTATATGATTTTACTCCCTAATTTAGCTCGATTTTACATGATTATTATACTTTGCTTAGTATATTTGTGAGCTAATTATGTGTTCGAGGTGCATTGCTCGTTTTTACTATGTTTTGTAGGAATCTAAGCATTTAGAGGCTTTTTCCTAACACAATTAGCAAGCACCAAAGTCCAACAAGCTAATGGAAGCAAAATGGACCATGAAAGGAGAATGACAAGGCAAGCATGAAGATTTGTGAAATGGATTGAAATGCAAAACCAAAAATGAAGCCCAAAGCAAGGAGCCCACAAACTCAAGCATATGATGCTCCTTTAGATGCTCAAGGAAACCCTAAACTATGCAGTTAACCGGAGAATTAAGGTGTTTAAAGGCATAGCTTAGAATTCCTTAAGCATTAAATGGGGCATTTAAGCAAAAGCACCCGGATTAAGGAAACCCCGATCGGGGTTTGGCTTCTATGAAATCTACCGTTTCAAGTCCCTGTCCCTATATAAAGGAGAGAGACTTCGACACTTAGGGATATATTTTATCACATCTTTTACTCATCTTTTCACACATCTTTCATAGCTTTTCTCATATCTTTTCATCATATTTCCCTTAGCTTAAGCACACAAGTTTTTCTTAGTTTCATAATTAGTTAAACATTTAGTTATTACTTTGTCAAATATTTGGTTACATTTTGAAGTTGTATTGCAATCTTTCCATTCAAGCATTTGAGTTATTTGTTCTTCATTTCCGAGTTATATTTCTCTATTGCGGTAATCCTAATTCTAGTTTTATGTTAGTATTCATTTCCGTCATTTACCTTACGAATCATTTAGTTAATCGTAACATTAGTTAATCATAGTTTCATTGTTTTCTAAATTAGAATTGGTAGTTTCATTCACTTAGTGTAGCACATTTTATTAACTAGTTGTTTTCCTTTATAATTTCATATTCATCATGTTTATTATATCAAATAGTATTAGTTTAATTATCAATATGAGTGAGTAGTTTCATTTGTCTAGGGATTAAGGAAGCCATGCATAATTAATAAGTTGTAAATGTTAAAATAAGGATGAACTAATATTGATAAATTGTTTCTATCACATGCTTGTATTGTTTTATTAATCTTTGTTATTTGGCCAATTGCATTGATTAAATTTGTTAATTCATTCTACAAGTCGAGAGGCATGGAATCGAATTAGACTAAGCATGTGTAGTAGGACGACTCTAGTTATAACGAAAGTTCTCTAGGACTCGACCTAAGGTTGACACTAATATCGAGAGATGGGTGTCTTTAGCCTAAACAATTAACAACATTAAGAATTCCTATGTTTAACATGAGCATTTACGTATTTACATGAGTGATCCGACTCCTCTAGACTCTTTTAATTTTATTTGATTTGCATCATAGTTAGCTAAACACCAAACCAAACCAAATCGTTAAACCAACTTTGATAGTAGTCCATTCATAACATTTCATAACGAAATTCCCGTCTCCTTGTGTTCGACCCCTCGTACTACATTTATTTGTGTTTAGGGAAATTTATCTTTGCATAGGTGTGCGATATATCCTATCAAATTCTGGCGCCGTTGCCGGGGAAACAGTTTTATTTCGTTTTTAATTTGTAGACTTCTATCATTTTTTCTCTTGTCTTTAGGAACACTTGTTCCTTGAGACCGTACTTACAATTTCCTTGAAGATTGTTGCCTTATGCTCAGGTCGTGAGGAAGAATTACTTTCACCGAATTACGAGCCCGAGAAAACCTTTCGTAGAAGACGACGCTTTTGGAAAGAAGTAAAAGACGACTCTTCTCCCGTGCAAGTGGAAAGTGCCAGAAAGTCTTACCTAGACGATCTGGAAAGTCTTGAAAAGGAGGAGGTTTCTAGTTCATCGTCATCACCACCACCCTCATCAACTAGGAGAATGGTGAAACTTTCCGATCATTCCAAGCCCACCGCGGCTATGCTTTCGGCGGTATCACCATCACTAAAATTACCGCCCCAGAATTCGAGATCAAACCAGCTTTTATTACCCTTGTGGAGAGGAATAAATTTGGGTAAAGTCCTTTGGAGGATCCCAATTTGCATGTGCAAAACGTTTGTGACTATTGCTCCATGATTCGCCAAACGGGTGTCACAGAAGCCCAAATTAGGGAAATACTTTTCCCTTTTTCTTTGAAGGGGAAGGCAAAACTTTGGATCAATAGCCTTGATCGTGCCACCATGGGAGTGACAAATTGGGAGACATTGGATCTTGCTTTCTATCAAAAGTTTTTTCCACCCGAGAAAACTCAAATTTTGAGGAGCCAACTCACGGGATTCCGTCAACAAGCTCTTGAGAGCTTATATGAATCTTGGGAGAGGTAAAAGGAGCTCCAAAGGCAATGCACACACCATGGATTGGATGCTTGGTTCCTTGCCATAACATTCTACAATGGGTGTTGTGCCGAATCCCGAAGGATTCTTGATTCCGCTAACAATGGGAGTTTTCAAGAAATTGACACGGATATTGCTCATGCCACCATTGAATCTATGGCGATCCATGATGCCCAATATGTTAATTCCCGGAGTGCACCCATCCAAGGAGGAGAGGTAGTTGCCGACACTAGCATCTTGAAGAATGAAATCCTTTTGCTCCAAGAAAAGTTGGAGGCTCAACAAGCAGTTCATCAACTCAATGTCGTGTCTTCTACTAGTCAAATTGTTGTTTGCGAAAGTTGTGGAGGTGCGGGTCATTACTCTAATGTGTGCCAAGCCACTCTGGAAGAGGTATGTGCTTTTCAAACTTTTGAACAAAGTTCTTATCCACCGGGTATCTTTTCCAATACTTACAACCCAAACACAAAATTCCACCTCAACTTGTCTTATAAAAGCAACAATGTGCTCAATCCTCAACCCTAACAAAATTTTGTGCCTCAAGCTCAACAAAATGCCTATGTCCCACAACAAAGATTCAATTATCCACCGGGTTATCAAAATCAAAACTACCAACAAAGACCACAATCCAAAACTCCCAACCAACCCAAGTTCCACCACCCCAAAATGTCCAACAACACTATCAAGAACTCAAGTTCTTAGTAGTACAATTGGCTAAGACTCAATCGGACATGTTGGCTCAATTTCAAAAAAATGATCAAAGCCATGGTTCCGCAATCAAAATGCTAGAGCAACAAATGGCTCAACTAGCCACTTCTAGCTCTCAAAGAAGACCGGGTCAACTACCACCTCAAGGTGAGCAACCACATGATACTCTCAATGCAATCACCTTGAGAAGTGGTACAAAGTATGATGAGCCACCCATGCCCAAAGACAATGAGGAGGTGCTTGTTGAGTTGGAGGTTTCATCCAGTGGTAAGAAAGATAAGGTTATGCATGAGAAGGTGGATGATCCTATTGTGGTTGAGGAAGTCAAAGATTTGGAGGATGCTCTTCCAAAGAAGGTTGTTGAGACAAAGGAGCCGGAAAAAGTCAAAGTGTCTTTCCCTCATAGATTGGCAAAGCATTTCAAGAATACTCAATTCGGTAAATTTATGGAAGTTGTGAAGAACCTCCAGGTAACTGTTCCTTTTACCGAATTAATCACTCAAATTCCATCTTACACTAAGTTCATGAAAGACATTTTAACTAAGAAGAGAACTTTTGACGAAGTTGAAACTATAGCCTTCACCGTCGAGTGTAGTGCTCTTTTACAAAACAAGTCCCCTCCTAAGTTAAAAGATCCCGGTAGTTTTTCCATTCCATGCACAATTGGTACCTATCAAATTGATAAAGCTTTATGTGATTTAGGTGCTAGTGTAAGTGTCATTCCTTACTTTATTTGTGCTAAGCTTAATATGGGAGTCTTGAAATGTACTAGTGTCACTTTGCAAATGGCGGATCATTCTATAAAACGCCCTTTGGGAGTTTTGGAGGATGTTCTCGTCAAAGTTGGTAAATTTTTTATTCTTGTTGATTTTATTGTTCTTGACATGGCCGAAGATGCCCAAATCCCAATCATTTTGGGAAGACCCTTTTTACATACCGCGGGCGCGGTAATTGATGTCAAGAATGGTAAAATTACATTGGAAGTGGGTCACGATAAGGTCACATACAATCTGAATAGTGCCATGAAGAGTCCAATGTTAGAAGAGTCTTGCTTTTCTATTGATGTTTTGGATGTTGTTGACCTTGTTATAGATGACTATATCTCTCGGTCTTTGGTTAAAGACCCATTGGAGGCACTCTTGCTATTAGAATCGTTTGCAGGTGATCATGAGATTGGGAATGAGGAGATGGATGCTTTAGAGAATGAATTGGATGGAGAAGAGTTGTCATTAGAGGAGATCTCACACTTTGTAGGTTTGGTTTCTACACCTCAAGACCTTGAGGTACAAAAACCCGAACTCAAACCCTTCCCTTCTAATTTGAAGTATGCTTTTCTAGATGATGAGGAAATGTGTCCGGTAATTCTTGGTGCTAATTTGAGTGAGAGTCAATTGTTTTCACTGCTTTATGTTTTAAAATCTCACAAGAAAGCTATTGGCTATAAACTAGATGATTTAAAGGGTATAAGCCCCGAGTTTTGCATGCATAGAATCCATCTAGAGGAAGATCATAAATCATGTGTCCAAGGTCAAAGACGACTAAATCCTAACATGCAAGAAGTGGTTAAAAAGGAAGTGATTAAATTGTTAGACGCGGGAATTATTTATGCAATTTCCGATTCCAAATGGGTGAGTCCGGTCCAAGTGGTTCCTAAGAAAGGAGGAACCACCGTAGTCAAAAATGTTAAAAATGAACTTATTCCGACTAGGATCGCAACGGGTTGGAGAATGTGTATTGACTATAGGAGATTGAATTTGGCCACCAAGAAAGATCACCACCCTTTACCTTTTATTGACCAAATGTTGGAGCGGTTGGCATGTCATAAGTATTTTTGCTATCTTGATGGATATTCCGGGTTCTTTCAAATACCCATTCACTCGGATGACCAAGAGAAGACCACGTTTACTTGTCCCTATGGTACCTTTGCTTACCGTAGAATGCCTTTCGGTCTTTGTAATGCCCCCGCCACTTTCCAACGTTGCATGATAAGCATTTTCTCCGACTTTATTGAGTCTATCATGGAAGTGTTTATGGATGATTTTAGTGTTTATGGTTCTTCATTTGATGCTTGTTTGGCTAACTTGTCTAAAGTGTTGAAGCGTTGTGAAGAGGTTGACTTGGTATTGAATTGGGAAAAGTGCCACTTCATGGTCAATGAAGGGGTGGTACTTGGTCATATTGTCTCGCAAAGAGGAATTGAAGTGGATCGTGCTAAGGTCCAAGTTGTTGAGCAACTACCCCCACCGGTAAATGTCAAGGGAGTAAGGAGTTTCTTAGGCCATGCGGGTTTCTACCGCTGTTTTATTAAAGATTTTTCTAATATTGCCAAACCCCTTACGGAGCTTCTTTTAAAAGATGCTCCCTTTGTGTTTACTAATGATTGTCTTGAGTCTTTTACTAGGATCAATAAGGCTTTGATTTCCGCACCTATAATCCAATCACCGGATTGGAACTTACCATTTGAGCTCATGTGTGATGCCAGTGACTATGCAGTAGGTGTCGTGCTAGGACAAAGGAAGAACAACGTTCTCCATGCTATCTACTATGCTAGCAAAACCTTGGATGCGGCTCAAATCAACTATGCCACCACGGAGAAGGAGCTACTTGGCATTGTCTATGCCTTAGACACATTTCGCTCTTACTTGATTGGTTCCAAAGTCATTGTTCATACCGATCATGCCGCTCTAAAACATCTCCTAGCCAAACAAGAAGCTAAGCCGAGGTTGATACGATGGATCTTGCTCTTGCAAGAATTTGATCTTGAGATTGAAGACAAGAAGGGGGCCGAAAATGTTGTTGCCGATCACTTATCCCGCTTGAGGTTTGATGATGCAGGTATTGATATACCTATTGATGATTCCTTCGCCGATGATTGTCTAATGATGTTGGAAGCCAATACTCCTTGGTATGCCGACATAGCCAACTTTATAGTTGGAAGGAATTGCCGCCTAGCCTTTCATATCAACAAAGGAAGAAGTTCCTACACGATGCAAAGTTCTTCCTATGGGATGACCCATATTTATTCAAACATTGCTCCGATGGGCTATTTCGGAGATGTATCCCACATTGGGATGTGAAAGGGGTGCTAGAAGAATGTCATTCTTCTCCTTATGGTGGTCACCATGAACCATCCAAGACCGTTGCAAAGGTGTTGCAATCCGATTTCTATTGGCCAACTATGTTCCAAGATGCCAAAGCTTTCGTTACGGCTTGCGATGCTTGCCAAAGAACGGGTTCTATATCGCGGAGGCATGAGATGCCTTTAAATGGTATCTTGGAAGTGGAGGTATTTGATGTTTGGGGGATTGATTATCAATGACCGTTTCCTTCCTCAAAAGGGAATCAGTATATTTTGGTTGCCGTTGATTATGTCTCTAAATGGGTCGAGGCAATACCTACTCCAACAAACGATGCTCGTGCCGTGGTTAACTTATTCAAGAAGATCATATTTCCGAGGTTTAGGGTCCCAAGAGCGGTCATTAGTGACCATGGTACTCACTTTGGTGAGAAACAACTTGATACCTTATTGGAGAAATATGGGGTCTATCATAGAAGAGGCTTGGCTAATCATCCACAAAATAGTGGCCAAGTGGAGGTTTCTAACCGTGAGCTCCAATCCATACTCGAGAAAGTTGTTGCCAAGTCACGAAAGGATTGTAGCATGAAGCTTGATGATACCTTGTGGGCCTACCGTACCGCATATAAGACACATATTGGTACTTCACCATATAGGTTGGTCTATGGAAAGGCGTGCCATCTCCCCGTTGAGATGGAACATAAAGCTTATTGGGCAATCAAGGAGCTCAACATGGATTCCAAGTTGAGTGGTGAAAATCGGATGTTTCAATTGAATGCACTTGATGAGTTCCGTTTACAAGCTTATGAGAGCTCCCATCTTTACAAGGAGAGAACAAAGAGATGGCATGATAAGAGGATTTTGAAGAAGGAGTTTCAAATCGGTGATAAGGTGTTGCTTTTTAATTCCCGACTCAAGCTATTTCCGGGAAAATTGCGATCGCGGTGGTCCGGTACATATACCGTCACAAATGTCAACAAGTTTGGTTCCGTTGAAGTGATGACCACTAATGGCAAAAAATTTAAAGTCAATGGCCATCGTTTGAAGGTCTACCATGAGAATGCGATCGTTGGGATAATCGAGGGAGTTCGCATGGACACTTGAACCGACTCGAACTTCATACGTCGTGCGGGACGTTAAACCAGCGCTTCTTGGGAGGCAACCCAAGCTTTTATTTGCTTTCATTTTATTTTCTTTATTTTCTTATTTTCCGTAATTTCTCGTTTTTTTTAGACTTAACTAGGCTTAACGATGTTTCTTTTTTATTTTTAGGTGAAAATGAAGATATAAAGAGTCGATGGGGAAATTCACGCATCCCCAAGCACAGAAACCCGTTCGGGGAATTAATACAACAAAACACGGAAAAAAGTCAGAAACTTACAGTGGCCAAACCCCGATCGGGGTTCCCAGGCCCCGATCGGGGTTTCAATTTTCTAGGTGTCTGATCTTTTATTCTGTTTCGTACGTATTTTCATTTCAGCATTCCACACACAATCCCGACGGTACACTTCTTCCTCTATCTTCTTCAATTTTTTTCCCTTAAACTCAAAGGAAACATAAATTCCTTCATTGATTTGCAAGCATCATTCACTCCTCACCATCATCAAGTAAGTTTTGCCTTTCTTTATCTCTAATTTCATCCATTTCAATCAATTTAATCAAATTTATCAAACCCTAACTCAAATTGGGGGAATTTGATTTTATGCTTCATTATGCTAAAAATTGATTGTCTTGTGCTCTATTAATGTTTGTAGGATGAATTAGCTTACTAGTTTGTTCTATTATTGTTATTTGGATGGATTTTAGTAGCCTTAGGATGAAATTTCGTCTTAAAATTTCGTCTTAAAATTTCATAAAAATGGCACCTAGAAAAGCTCCTACCCAAGGTGCTCCAAAGAGAAGAAGAGGTGATGCGGAATCCTCCCGAGCTGCGGAGGATGTTGAAATGCCCGATGTATCGGAATGGCATGATGATGATTATCCCCGAGTGGTCTTTAGTGATAAAAAACAATGGGATAATTGGGTCCTCCTATGCTCCAAAGGTATGAAAGCAACCAAGTTTATCAATCACGCTTCTTTGAAAAGAATACGAATTGATAAACAAGTTAAGGCTTTGTTTAAATATCTTGGTATCATAGCTTGTTACAAAATGGATTATCTAACCTTTCCCGAACTGACACTTGAGTTTTTGAGTTCTTTCGAGTTTCATAAATCAAAACGTGAAGGGTTTATCCATTTTGTATCATTCTGATTGTTTAATAATGCTTATCGTATGGATTTGTCGGACTTTGCTAAGATTTTTGCTTTACGATGTGAGGGTTTGTGTACCGAATCACCCAAAGATTACCTACCCGAATTGACTTGGGCATCCATTTCTCACTACCCATTCACTGGTTGGGACCATACCCCTCACCAATATATCCATTACCTCGAAATTCGCATTTCGCAACGATTTATCTGGTGGACTTTCTTTGAGAGGTATGAGCCTCACTCGGTGAGGAGTATCGAGATCGAAATTTTAGGTGCCTTTCTTAATGTCAACGGTGATGCCGAGTGGGAAATGAATATTCCTTACACATTTGCTAGCCACTTAACCAAACAATGTAATGCAAAAAATTGGTCCATTGTTTTAGGTGGGTTGGTTACTAGAATTGCCCATAGCGTCTGCCGTTTCAACCAAGATACCACCAACTTGATTCCTTTGGAGAGTCGGGAAAGGGAGGATGGACTTGATTATGACTATTTCCTATCTTGTAATTGGTTTCGGAGCTCTCACCCGGATATGATTTGGAAGATTGGTAATCAAGATTCTATTACACTACCAGGAGAGACGGGAGAGCTTCAAACTTTGGTCCATACCAAACCCCGACGTGAGAATTGCCCCTTTATTCGACCCACTTACCATTTGCCACTTAGAGGTGAGCGAGCTACCACCGTTGACCGTCGTGCACGAGTCCCACCAACTCAAGCACGTCATTCCACATCTAGCGTTGGTGTGACGGATATGATGCGTGACCTTAGTCTTAGTATTAATGTTATTCGTGATGACCAAAGGTTTTCATTATATCCTATTTATGATTACTTTGCTAGGCAAGGGGTGATTCGACCCGAGGGACTGCATCCATCTTTTTATCATTATCCCTCGGATGGATTCCCTCCTCCTAACCATGATGCAGGTACTTCTACTCACTATGCTGCTAGTCCGGATTTTTGTGGTTCGGATTATGGAGTTGAATCATTTCAAGGAGGCTATGGTGGAGGCTATGGTGGTGGTTATGATGGTGCCTATAGTAGCTATGGAGAGGGGTTTGGAAGTGGGCAAAATATTGGTGAATATGTCACTCCTCTTCAAAGTGATGAGCCTAGTTGTAGTGGTGATACTTCGGGAGGTGGTCGTGGTAAGAAGAAGGGTAGAAATAGTTTCAATTTTTGGCCCTTTACTTGATTGATGCATGAAGGTATCCCCCGTATACATACTAGCTTGGGGGAGGCTAGCTAGTCTAGTAAGTTATTTTTGCTTTGCACTTTAGTTGTCTTTTTCCCACTCCCCATTAAATATTAACCTCTTGTCTTCCCTGTTTTGTGCTTTGAACCGTTTTTACGGTTAGCTTGGGTGATTTACCTGTTGGCACATTGAGGACAATGTTGTGTTTAGCTTGGGGGGGATTGCATTTGCGTTTTAGTTAGTAGTTGCATTTAGTTAGAAAATTTATGAAAATTTGAAATTTGTGTGCTTCATATGCTTTGCTTGCCTATTTTGGTCATGGTTTACATAGTTGTACCCATTTGCATATCTCAATTTCAGCTTAATAGCTAATGATTCTCTATTATTTGACGGGATAATTGCATTCATGGGGATGTCTTGACATAGTAGGTGGAAGATGGAAATTGAACCTAATAAGCTTGATCTTGACTTTTGGCAAGCCACAAATTGGTAAGGTAGAGCCTCCTTAGACTGATGCATCCATATCAGGTCTCTCTTAGGTGAGTGTAGGTCTCCTTATGGTTTGTGCTACATCAAATACGTACAAGTATGGTTTTAATTTCATTTCTTTATAAGCATGCATTCTTTTGTTAGCATTTTGGAGCCATTCACATGATAAAATTGACTTTTTGAACCCATTCACAAAAATATTCCCTAGCTACATATATCAAAAATCTACCCTAGCTACATATAAAAATTGCCTACCTTGTTGAGCTAGTAGCTTTGATTAATTCGTGTTTGGGTGCTCATTTAGGATTTGTTGTATTTTGAAATATCATGATGAGCTTGGTCTTAATGCTTTGAGATGAAAAAGAAAGAAAAATAATGAAAAAATGTTGGAAATGAAGAAAAGAAGAAAAAAAAAGAGATGAGAAAAAAAGAGAAAAAGAAAGAAAAGGCATGAAATGAAAAGAAGCATATTTTGTAGGAAAGAAAAAAGAAAAGAGAAGAAGAAAAAGATGATTTAAGAAACTCTCATATTTTATTTACATATTTTGGAGAGTTTTTCTTGAGAATTATATTGAAAATTTTAGGATAATTTTGGGATTGAGCATCCTTATATATGGTTGTTGCTAGCTTGACTTAGCCCCACATACCATAAATCATTTGTTCCCCTTTCTTACCCATTTCTTATTAACCTTCTTCTTACCTATGGCTTCCTTTTCATGCTTGCATTTGAACGTTTTTGACTTGTAGTTTTGAAATTTTTACCATATTAGATTGCGGGCACACTCTCATGAGTCGAGGATAGGTGAGTGCTGCTCACAAAAATCCTTTCACAATAAAACGAGTTTGAGTGTATCGTAAGAGTCCATAAGTCAAAAGATCATGCAAGAGCCGAAAAGTTCAATTGAAGTCTTTCATGCTACACCGCCGTGTAAATCTCATCCATGTTTTTGCATTATCCTTATGCCCATGTTGTTTCGGGATTTGAGTCATTATGCTTGATAGTTTAAAATTGGATATTGCAATTGTGGGGACTTCGTTGTTTTCCTCTCTTGTCTTGGTCGTATGTGCTTGCTTGAGAACAAGCAAGGGTTTAGCTTGGGGGAGTTTGATATGTCTAGTTTTTATATGATTTTACTCCCTAATTTAGCTCGATTTTACATGATTATTATACTTTGCTTAGTATATTTGTGAGCTAATTATGTGTTCGAGGTGCATTGCCCGTTTTTGCTATGTTTTGTAGGAATCTAAGCATTTAGAGGCTTTTTCCTAACACAATTAGCAAGCACCAAAGTCCAACAAGCTAATGGAAGCAAAATGGACCATGAAAGGAGAATGACAAGGCAAGCATGAAGATTTGTGAAATGGATTGAAATGCAAAACCAAAAATGAAGCCCAAAGCAAGGAGCCCACAAACTCAAGCATAGGATGCTCCTTTAGATGCTCAAGGATACCCTAAACTATGCAATTAACCGGAGAATTAAGGTGTTTAAAGGCATAGCTTAGGATTCCTTAAGCATTAAATGAGGCATTTAAGCAAAAGCACCCGGATTAAGGAAACCCCGATCGGGGTTCCCAGGCCCCGATCGGTGTTTGGCTTCTGTGAAATCTACCGTTTCAAGTCCCTGTCCCTATATAAAGGAGAGGGACTTCGACACTAAGGGATATATTTTATCACATCTTTTACTCATCTTTTCACACATCTTTCATAGCTTTTCTCATATCTTTTCATCATATTTCCCTTAGCTTAAGCACACAAGTTTTTCTTAGTTTCATAATTAGTTAAACATTTAGTTATTACTTTGTCAAATATTTGGTTACATTTTGAAGTTGTATTGCAATCTTTCCATTCAAGCATTTGAGTTATTTGTTCTTCATTTCCGAGTTATATTTCTTTATTGCGGTAATCCTAATTCTAGTTTTATGTTAGTATTCATTTCCGTCATTTACCTTACGAATCATTTAGTTAATCGTAACATTAGTTAATCATAGTTTCATTGTTTTATACATAAGAATTGTTAGTTTCATTCACTTAGTGTAGCACATTTTATTAACAAGTTGTTTTCCTTTATAATTTCATATTCATCATGCTTATTATATCAAATAGTATTAGTTTAATTATCAATATGAGTGAGTAGTTTCTTTTTTCTAGGGATTAAGGAAGCCATGCATAATTAATAAGTTGTAAATGTTAAAATAAGGATGAACTAATATTGATAAATTGTTTCTATCACATGCGTGTATTGTTTTATTAATCTTTGTTATTTGGCCAATTGCATTGATTAAATTTGTTAATTCATTCTACAAGTCGAGAGGCACGGAATCGGATTAGACTAAGCATGTGTAGTAGGACGACTCTAGTTATAACAAAATTTCTCTAGGACTCGACCTAAGGTTGACACTAATATCGAGAGATGAGTGTCTTTAGCCTAAGCAATTAACAACATTAAGAATTTCTATGTATGAGTGACCCGACTCCCCTAGACTCTTTTAATATTATTTGATTTGCATCATAGTTAGCTAAACACCAAACCAAACCAAATCAAACCAAACCGTTAAACCAACTTTGATAGTAGTCCATTCATAGCATTTCATAACGAAATTCTCGTCTCCTTGTGTTCGACCCCTCGTACTACATTTATTTGTGTCTAGGGAAATTTATCCTTGCATAGGTGTGCGATATATCTTATCACCTGGTAGAAAACCACAATGCATTTGTTCCGTGACTGTGAAGTTACAAAAAGAATATGGGCAACTTCTTCGCTTGGGATCTTCTCAGGAAATGCAAACTGTTAGGTTCATATACCTACATTTAAGACATTTCTTAAGTAATACTAATTAACTCTTTTTAATTAGTTACAAGATCTAGTTACATGCATACTATATAATTTGAAATAGAAGAAGAAAAAATTCTCACATTGAGTATTATTTTGAGTATGGGCACAAATACAAGACACCTTCTTGTACTTGTTCTTGAGCTAGATGATTTAGGATGAATTTCCAAAAGCTCCAAGTATAGGAACTCTCCTATAAGTTGCACATAGACTTACCCTTAATCTCTTGAATATTGTTATACTAGAACAACAAATAAGATCCCCTTAAATCGAGTAGTAGACACTTGAAGTTTTTACTTTAGAAACTCAAGTTCAAGTTCTAATCATAAGTTCTATGAAAATTCCTAAGTTTCTAAGTCTTTAGTGAGTTTTAGTGAGATGTAGAATTAGTATTGATATGAGATTGACAAGTGAGTAAACAAGAGGAAAACATCCCCTTATCTACCCACTAAAGCTGGCACCCCCTTGGGAAGGGAGGGCAAGCTTGGCTTTTAATCTTAACAAGGTGGTAGGGTGGCTATAGGTATAAAGGGTAGTAATCATTATGTTTATGCGTTAATTAGAACAATTAATCAAAACATAAACTCCACCCCATGCCCTACCAAAACCGGTGCACCCATGTTAATATGGGTTTCCATTTTATTTTGTGATTTTGTCAATTGTCACACATGTGATATGTGACATGTGACATGTGACATGTGACATGTGACATGTGACATGTTATCTTATAATATAATTATGTATTTAACTAATTTAAATACAATTTCAAGTCAAATAAATTAAACTTAACATTTTAAGTAATAATTTATAATCCCATATATATAAAATGGGTCATCTCATATTTGATTTACATGATCTACAACTAATTGTAATTATGATCAACCAATCATGCTTATCTCAAATGTTTCATAAACATTAAGCATTCTAATATAACAATTATATTATTGTATCATATTTAATCATATTACAATAAGATATATTTCTCACTTGTAAACTTGTTTTGTTTAAGGGATTAATTAATTTGTATCAATATACAATTAATTAACTTTCATGATTAGGGAATTGTCCTTTCGGTGTGACCTCAAGGGATCAACTGATCACCATCGTCATACGACAGTAATGTCAAACTCTAGTAAGCCAATCATTACCGATTAATGTGAATCAGTTGACTATAATATTAATCATCCCTTTGTATTCTTGTTAATGAGATTTAATTAAGTGATCGCACTATTTTTGAGGACACTCACTCCAACAATCTCCCACTTGTTCGCAACTAGTGTGCGTCACCATTTCTCTTGTCCTATTTTAAATCTCCCACTCAATGTAAGGTGTCTTGC
This sequence comes from Heliosperma pusillum, assembly GCA_022085475.1. Taxonomy (NCBI): domain Eukaryota; kingdom Viridiplantae; phylum Streptophyta; class Magnoliopsida; order Caryophyllales; family Caryophyllaceae; genus Heliosperma; species Heliosperma pusillum. The sequence continues at coordinate 5,230 of JAIUZE010045750.1, read as the reverse complement.
AGGTTGTACTTGCACGTGATCATATCCAGAGTGGTTTCCTCGATCTGGAGAGTAACTGTCTGAACGGAATTATCTACCGTAGATACCTTCCGAGCGTGGCCATGCATTTCCAGTTCACTACTCCTCGAGTGGCCTTGAGATATCGGATAACCCTGACAAGGAGTTGGACAATTCCTATCGCACTATTCCTTTTGTTCACTCATAGTCCTTCATGACCCAATAATTGCCCATTCACCCCCTTTTACAGAATGGCTTGGGGCAAAAATCAAAGTCAATCAGAAACGATGCCGACTTGGGCGAATAGTCTCTAGTCTAAAGAATTGACTCAAAAAGAATACTATAGTAGCTCTCGCCACGACCAGGCTTTATGATTTGCCAGAACTCTATAAGCGGTCACTACCCGACAGAGTGTCCCATACAGTCTGTCTATGTGATCGACTAGTCATCTCATATGACTCTATGGCACTTTGAACTTGTCATCAATCGCATCACACTCTAGTCACTTCGAGACGTCACCTCATGTAAGTAAGTAGGGGCCAAGGGTATGTTAATCCAGTTCACTTTAATAAGGTTAAAAGTTGTCACTACAACCTATTTGGATATAACAAAGCACGATAATGAGTTTTAGAAACTCAAACGATAAATGTGATTATCACATATGAACAATCAACACAATGTTATTGCTTCATATCATATAATCTAAAGTATACAAGTTCCATGACACTTCATGGCCATTTGTCTAAATGCAATAAAAGCTTGGATGGTGGAAAAACTTCTTGTCCATTTATTCCAACTTTATGAATTGCTCATTTTCTTTCCGATCATCGTTATTCCCAATAACATGAAGTTATCTAAGTACATCACTAGATCTATATCTAATGTTGGGCTCTTTCATCTTGAAAGATGCTCCCACTTGTTATCATGATAACCGCGTGATGGGTATCTTGGTGGAATGGTCTACTTATTAGATCCTTATGTAGACATAAAAATGTGTCTTACATTTATTAAAATAACTCAAAGTCAAAATGTTGACTTACGGGAAAATTTATCGTCTTGGAAATGGGCCAATGGATTTTAGCCCGAATAAGTGTGATAGTGTTTAGTCCGTCTTGTCAAAAATATATAATCGGGCCACTCGGAAAATGAGTGTGCTAGATTTTTGATACAAAGTATGAGACACAAATTACAAGTTATTCGACCCAAACCCACAAGACAAAGATGAATAAGCCCAAAATGTCTTACAAAAAAAGAAAGAAAGAAAAAGAAAGCCAAGCAGCATTGAGTGACAACAGAAGAAACGTGCCACACTCGTGAAAATATCAAAATATAAGACTTGGTCAATAATGCAACAAGTATTTGGTTTGTTACACAATATGTGGGAAAGTTAGCTAGCAAAGCCACCAAGTCAACGTGAAATTAAGATGGGAAAGTTGGTGGACATTTGTTCTCTTTTGGTACGTGAAAAAAAAGGAGTCTTATAAAAGGAGAGAAAACCCTCTTATTTTGGGACTAATCTCCAAAAAAAAAACAAAAATTGTCACACACAAAATACACTAAAAATCCCAAATTCTCTCTACAAAAGTTCTCTTCTAAGGGAAAAACATAGAGAAAAAGAAAGTATTCATTTCTAGTCAATTAGATTTGAATATTAACTACTCTTTGATCCGACATCAAGCATCCATTGCAGTCAGTTTGAATAGGAGGAAATCCAATTTGTCAAAGGAGAATCAAGTCTTCAAATCAAGACCCTCCTACACATTTAATTTGCAGAAGTTGAATCAGTAGAATAAATAGAAATTGTACCCGAAATTCTTTGATTAATAAAAAATATTATTTTGTTTCATTATTTGTGTTTTTCTATTGTTATTTACAAGATTAACACGAATTTGTTGTTACACCTTATAATCCACCTCATCCTCATCATTATGTACTAGGACTCTATTTGTAAAATTTTCAATGATTGACACTTCAATCATCCCTTTTATTTATTCGCTTTTAGTATAACAAAATTTAGCCTTGGATTTTGTCAGATCCTTTACAGGTTTGGAAACTTGGGTTCGTGTGACACTTTACACGCAACTAAGTTATTATTACCAAACACAATAATCTAGACTTGGAAGAAGTATATTATATCTAAGGCAAGAATCTTAGCCATGATACAGTGGTGAGTGGTACAAAAAGGGGCTAGGCGTAGTTGCCCAATCCAAATGACTTGGAAGAAGTTTGAACCATTATTTTCAAGTTTACAATGATCCATGAAGGATCTTAGCCATGATACAATGGTGAGTGGTGGAGGTCGAACCTCGTTATTGTTGTAATCCGACATTGCGAATTGAAATGAGTTGTACTACAAAATAGAAAATGAAAGGAAAAACATCAACATTTATCGTTTTTAATATACTTGTAAACATTTAAACAAGTTTGACATTTATATAATGACCTCTATCCAATTACATAAATGATTCCAAGACCCGAATCCTATATTAACTCGAGTTTATGTGAGCCACGGACTCCACGACTTTCATTAATATTACTTAGTGGGTTAACTCTTTAACCGATTCTACCATTAGAATTCTTGGTCGATGAAATACTCTATTGTCATCATTAGCCCGGAACACATGGGCCACACACCCTAATTTTTCCGTTGAGTTCAACCAAATTTCGATGCAATAACGATTTATTGCCCCACTTACCCAACGTAATAAGTTTAGCACCTCGGTGAGCCGAACCTACTTCCTTACGAAATTGGGATTCATGGGTTCTACTATTTGTTAAGGCTAAGTCTCAATTATCAAAATAGAGGTCAAGTCAATTTATATTATCTATCTCCTTTTAAGTGAACTAAATAGGTGAAGTATCGATAATTATAATTGACGCGGTCGATTGACTCGATAAAATGCATGTGTTGTTTAAGTGGCGATTTGGCATGCATGCAACATATAAATAAAAATGCAAGCATAAAATAAATTCCTAGTATGGCCTTCCTAAAATTAATAGAAAATAAAATTAACTATTACAAATTCGGAAACCAACTCCTTGGTCCCTTGAACTTCATTTGCACACCTCCCAAGGACATCGTCTCTTTTGGAACGCCTTTCCAAATGACACCGTCTTTAGGAAACTTCGGGATTACAAATGATATAATAAAATTACAAGGCTATTATATTTTACATTTTCAAAATAAAATTAAATTATACAATAAAAGTGATATGAGATCACATAAAATTACAACCGAATCAATATTCTCATACATTTTGGGTAATATCGATTAAAAACTAAGGCCATACTAGGACAAATTACATAATTCCAAAATTACATAAATCAAAATGGCATTCGTTCATCCAAAAAATGCAGCATAATTATATGTGAACTCATGCAATATTAATGTGCCAAATCGCCCTAATAACCTTATATCGTATATAAACCCGGTGTTATGGAAATGCGTGATAATAACCAATTAAAATCACAAATTAATACTTAAATCAAATTTAAGTCCAAGTTAATTACCCTAACTGTTTTAGGACTCAAAAATTAGTCTCCACTAATTATTTGACGATAATTCAACTCGGTTTTGCATTATTGATCGGTTTTGACTCTTTTTAACATAACTTTTATGTAATAATTCCAAATTAAATTACAATAATTCATAAATTTGAAAAATAAAATTTTGAATATTCTGGAACATTTCCAGGAACATCTTCATATCAAAATTTTGGTCAAAAATTTTTGAATCACTTTAGCGAAAAATATAGTTGCTATTAATCGGTTTTATCAAATAAAATACTAAAACCACACGAAAATTAATCTAATTAATTTTATACTTATAAATATGATATTTAAAATATTTATGCAACATATTATAATTTTATCATGCCAAAAAAAAATATTTGAGCTATTTATGCCAAAATAATCACTATTTATGCCTTTTTAACTATTAAAAATCATAAATCATGCAAATAAATCATATTTATCTCAAATTTTATAGACAGTAGTTAAAATAAGCATGTGATGTCATAATAAAATTTCATGGCCAGATTCGAACTTTAACTATTTTTAGTCAATAAAAGTTCATTTTACTCATTAAAATGGATTTATTTAACCAAAAATCATTAAATAAAGCAATAATCTTCCATAAATCATTAAAATGACCTAAAAACATTTTAGGACCAGAAGGTATTTCATGCTTAAAGTTTCGTGACTTTATCATATAAATCACTAATTTTCTAGTTTTATTTCGTTACTTTAACTCTTAAGAACATTGTAAAACCGATTGCGTGCAACATCCTATGCTCTGATACCAATTGTTAGGTTCATATATCTACACTTAAGACATTTCTTAAGTAATACTAATTAACTCTTTAATTAGTTACAAAATCTAGTTACATGCATACTATATAATTTGAAATAGAAGAAGAAGAAAAAGTTCTCACATTGAGTATTATTTGAGTATGGGCACAAGTACAAGACACCTTCTTGTACTTGTTCTTGACCTATATGATTTAGGATGAATTTCCAAAAGCTCCAAGTATAGGAACTTGTGGGAAAGTATCCGTATACTTCCCTTTAAATCACTCAGGATTATAATGAAATTATAATTAAATGATTAATAGTCATAAATTTAAATGTAACACCCGGAAATGTACCCTATTTTTCTAGTGAAAATATTTTACGGATACTTTTCAGCAAATTTAAGTTTTAATATAGAATTTTATGTTCCGAGTCGAATTTAGAATTTCCGAGTTCGTATTTGGAATTTCCGCGAGATTCCATGAGAATCCCGTCTTAAGGCGAGTTTGACTTTCGTTGACTTTTTCCCTCATATACTCCCTTCCTCACCCTAAACCTAATTCATTTCCCACAACTCAAATTCTTTTCTTCTTCTCTAAGAAACCCAAAACCTTGCCTCCATTTTCATCCATCTTCGAATCATCGCTACGCCTTCATTTCTTGTTCAAATTCACGTAAGTTCGTCTTATTCTTCCCCTCTTAGCTTCCTCTATCCGTATTGGTAATAAAATTACCGTTTTTCTTGCTTTTTAAATTATCCGTCTTTCTCAAGGTGAATGATATTCATCTTTTATTATCTAATTGTATGTAGGTGGAGACTAGGAAGGTTTAGAAACCGTTTTATTTTTTAGCGAAAAGGTAACGGTGAAGGGTTACTCGATATTATTTACGTGTTTTATGTGATTTCTAGGATAGAAACCGTATTTAGATTATGGTTAGTATG